>WUAW01012758.1:0-13112 GCA_017165845.1 Thaumetopoea pityocampa | reverse complement strand
TTTTCGTAAGCCGAAAATGAAGCGGATACATAGATTTTGCAGTCGTTCAAGCTTATCAAGCAGTTCCTGTATATCCACTACCCTTTTCTGTTTTAAATCAGACTCATTGTTTTTATTTTTTATTTATTTCTTATAATATTTATTTATTTTATTTATTTACACTTCATACATACACTTCGTACATTCGATGACTGATTGGTGATGAACATGGATATTTGTATCCGAGTCATAGATATTTAGATATATATGTATTAATATTTATCCTTATAAGTATATCGTTGTCTGGGTACTAGAAAGGCACAGAGAATCCTAATTTGGGGCTAGAGCAATGTGTGTGCTAGTAAAAAATATCTTCTCACGCCGATCATATGTACACTCACGCCGATATCCCATAAGGGTAGGCAGAGACCATAGTATATACTACATACATACATACAGTCACGCCTCTTTCCCATTGGGGTAGGCAGAGACCACTTCTTTCCACCTGCTACGATCATTCAATGTAGCAGAGTGGCTATCCGCAGCCCACATTTCGCCCCCGCGGACAACGAGACGTGTCAGGTGGCGAACCACAACGCCGCCATTTTATAAGGTTAAAAATGTTAAAGTTTCTCATTGCGTTCCCGCGGCTTAATGGAGAGGAAAGGAAAAAGGATGAGGTAGGAAAGGTGTATTGAGCAAGGAATATGGAATTTTGGAATAGGATAATAGGGTATAGGATACTACTATCTCGGAAGGAGTGGGAAGAGACAGTAGTAGCTCGGGAGCCGGGGTCGCTCACCCGTATACTTAAGTCTATTTGCCGGACAGGCTAAAAGACTAAGTACTTCCTAATCTGAATAAATAATATTATTTTTATATTATATTATTATACATGTAAAGGCGAACTTAAGGTCAAGGCCATTCTCTATCGGTCAACATTTGGGTCGAACAGAGACAATGAAGAAGATGCATTGAAAATAATATCTTGAGTAAATTCAAATATGACAAATATAAATATTATGTATAAATAATTGTACACTGTTGAAGTGCAATTCAGTTTATATGTGTGGTTAAATCCCCAGTTCTACACGCGACAGCTGTTGATAATAATTCGATCACATCTGCTAATTAGTTCAAATGCAGTCAATTCGGGAATCGCGTGCACTCGTCTGTGACAGAACGATAAGGCTCCGTGTCTGTGGCTGATCGATGCGTGTTTGTGGTGGTGTACAATATTTATCATCATACCTGACAATATTATCTAAATTGTCGATTCATGTAAACTATCAAACTAAAGATTAAAATAATTTAATAACACTATGGAAAAACTTGAAAAATATTGCTCTAAGGCACCGGCATAATAATAGCACCACTCAATTGCTTCAGGTGGATGATGACGGAACCAGTTACGGGATGTATCAGTACAATAGGCGCTTAGACCGTAGTGTACCACGCTGGCCTAGTCCGGCTTGATAGACTTTACACACCCATGCGGGCATGCAGTTTTACTCACGAAGTTCTCGGTTAAGTACATTGGTGTCTACAATGTAGACCGTACATGAATTAGAAATAACTCAGTGGTATGGGACCGGGATCGAACCTGCGACCTTTCCATAGCAAGCCGAGTATGCATCACTACACCAACAATATATATGTATATATAATATTAAATTCTATTACATAATTTGATCACAGATTGTAATATAAAAATCCCACTAACATTATAAATGGGAAAGTTCAGACATTAGTCACATAACCACGCCTAAATGATTGAACACGGTCTGAATTGAAACAACCAATATTTTTTTTCTGAAACAATACAACAGCGAAGCCATGGACAACATCTGGTATATATTGATGTATAAAGAAATTCACCCCCGCTGTAACTAATAACTCAGTATCCAAATAAAATATCGTAGTCGGGCAAACGGGTTACCTGATTACTAAATGATCACGGCTGCCTACATGCACCCGCAACACCAGACGGATAGCAAGTGTATTGACAGCTTTTAAGAAAAGTGTAAGCTCTTTTCTCGAAGGTCCCAACTCTTATCCGCTCGGAAAAATCGCCGTTGGGAGCTCATTTCACAAGATGGTGGTGCGTGGAAAAGAATTGCGTGAGAAACGCACAGTGGTAGATCACCATCTGAGTCATGAAGGTAAATATAAAAAAAAAAATGACATTTGTGTCAATCATCGAATTCGGATAAATATTGAAACCTAACACGCCCGTTTTGTGGCCCGTTGTTCTGCCGTCGCCATTAACCGCATAGCCTCAAAGCTCAAATTGCGTGTGTGTGTGAAACATGCAGTAACAAAAACATATATTACCACTTCTTTACACATGCCAAACAAAAAGAACACACAACATATACATCTCTTACTCTCACTTAGCACATACGCTTATACATAATAGGCGTACCTGTGAGTGGATAAGGAGGCTAAATCCGAAAATCAAAAGGTATCGGCTTCGACCCTCGATGGCACCTTAACGTTACCACGACTTCTCTGTGTTCCGCAAGACACATAAAACAACGGATCGTGGTGACTCAATAAAATTGATCGTTAGCAGGAACTGTAGGGGCTTACGGGGATAACTTTTAATGACAATCGATCATCTTAACCCGCCCTGAAAAAATTCTGATCCAAAAATCGAGATAATACTAGGTCAAGAGAGAGCGATAATTATGAGATACAAGATAGTTAAGAATCTTCATAGAAAAACTTGTACAAACAAACATACAGATCGTGTGGCCCGTATATACCAAGTAGCCGTACAACTCAATCGGAACATTTTTATGAAGATTATCTATTACCTTCTGTACTATAAAGTTGCTTGCTGTGTAGAACCGTCATATCAATAAAGTCTACTATATCTCTTCCCATGAATACTGTGAAAACTTGCTAAAGGTTAACCAAGATAATGGGCTGCTGCGTTAACCTAGGATTGAAGCAACATCTACAATCTCCAAGACGCTGTTAGACGTAGAGATTACGGTAAAAGCCCTCACTTTAAAGAACAGAGAGATGAGAGTCCAACAATGAACTTCGAGAACATTGAATTGCCTGCCCCCCTAGCCAAGTTGATATTCGACAATCGTTATCGCTAATAGAAACGAAAAAAATGTATTGGAATGACACTTCTAATCGCCAAGTCACACGTGACTTATCGAATAGAAGTGTCATTCCAATACATTTTTTCCTTTTTATTAGCGATAACAATTATCGAATGTCAACTTGGCTAGGGGGGCTGATTGAGAAAGAGAATGTAAATAAAGTTTGTGAATGTAAAGAAAGTTTCGTGGGTACATTTATAAGCTTGTGTAGTCTATGATTCTACAATGGTTCTGTATATTTCACTAATCCGTCATCATATATCATCATTAATATTTAGCAAGTTATATTAAACAGCAGGAAATTAATCACAATCAGTCCACTCAGTGAGCAACTATCGCGTCACGAAGATCATTGAACTGAAGTAATTGTGACGCAGCCGTATGAAGCCAAGCGCTAAATACTGTTTTATTATAGGAACACTAGCTTTTGTCCGCGACTCCACCCGCGTGAATGTTGATTTTCTGCTACATGGGAAATCCTGATACAATCCTAGATTTTATATAAAAACCCTATGAACCACTTTTACTTGAGCTCTCGTACCTTAACAGTGGCGACTAAAACAGGGATCAAGCTGTATCTTTAATTCTACCAGACCGATTTTAATGAAGCATGCAACAGTATTTAAGTCTGAATAGTACCCTTAAGACTGTAACGGTTTAACTAAAATCTACCCGCTGGTTTTTGCGTGAAGCTCAAACAAACAAACATCGACGGATATGATTTTAGAAGCCCTTAATTAGTCGATCTGAGTAGATTTTTTTTTTAATCTTTGATTTACAATATTTGACATTAACAATTTTATAATAGTAATAGATAGATTTGTATAGAAAAGTATCTATACTTTAATGAAATTGTAAAATATCATTGTTTTAAATTAAACATATCTCAAAAAAAAACTGATAGACTAATTAAGGACTTCTAAAACCGTTCTGAAAACGTTTTTTTTTTCTCGTTTGTTTCTTTATTTGTTTTAGTTTCACACAAAAGCCAGCGGTAGATTTTGGTCGCACTGTTGCAGTCTTAATAGTACTTACTATTACAACTTAAATAGTGCAGTATATTTCATCAAAACTGACCAACTAGTACTGAGGATAGGGTCTGGTCTCCGTTTTAGTAACCGCCAGAGCTCAAGTAGAAATTGAATATGCACTTTTCTTGAAAATCTATAATTATTTCGGTATTTTTCATGTAACGCGATAGTAACTATATATACATACATACACTCACGCCAAACTATATTATAATAAATTATTGTTATAAGATCTATTGGTAGTCTAGTAGTGTAGACAAGTCTCGTAAACTAAATGTCGTAGGTTCGATGCCGGTTCCGTCTTTCTTGGCCATAGTCAGTGACCATGCCTGGTATCCGCAGGTATTTAAAAATATATCACTTTTTAATTTTTTTTTTTATACTTCCATACACTCTTATGATAAACAGGCGGACTTTATGCCTAAGGTTTTTTTCTACTAGTTAATTTCAAATGATACTTATATAACATGAAATAGATGTAGTAATTGAAGTTAGAAATAAAATGTACAAAAGAAATTAAATATTAGTTAATAAAACTAAACATTGCATTAAATATATAATAATAGTTCACCGTGAACTATATAGAACCCGAATCTAAAAACGTATTACGAGTCGAACTCCAATTAGGTGGACCAATGACTTAATGAAGGTCGTGGGCAGACGGCTCATAGCTGCTCGGTGTGGTGATCATTAGATGAGAGGCCTGTGTTCAGTAGTACTGATATAATGATGATGATGATGTTTCTAAATGGCCAACTAATAAGTAATTCCTCAGAGGACGGCAAGTTGTGGCCATTACGTGACACGAATGCTCGTTTGCCTTTACTTCTATAAAACATAAACAAACCACACCCAATGCTTCAAAGCCTAATGGAGTTTGTGAGAGTATGAATCGAATCATTTCCGTAATAACGATAGACAGTTATCCGCACAACGCAACTCGAATAATTAACATAAATGTGAAAATTTTCACAATACAATACGTTTTGAATATATGGATACGGTACTACGGTACGGTCACACTTCCACGTTTCTGTAATAATGACAAATATTTATCGGCACAACGCAATTATATTAATTAATATAATTGCGTTGTGCCGATAAATATTTATTAAATATTTAATTAAATTCCGCTAATTAGCGGAGACTAAACCTAACACAGGCACCTGTTTTTCTACAACCAATTTTATTAACCTAGGCCTAAGCTATTTATTTTGTTACACTTGGTTTTGGTGACAAATAAATAATTTTTAATTAATATAAATGTGAAAATATTCATAAAACAATATTAATTAGTGGAGACTCGATTAATTAGTGGACTACAGATGGAGACCTGATGACCGGTACTACGAGTTTATATAAAACCTAACACAGGCAACACTCTTTCCAGAACCAATTTTGTTAACCTAGGCCTAAGCTATTTAATTTGTTATAGTTAGTTTTGGTGACAAACAAATTATTATTAATTAATATAAATGTGAAAATATTCACAATACAATATATTTTTGATATATGGATATGGTATTACTGTACGGTCACATTACCACGGTTCTATAATAATGACAGACATTTGTCGGCACAACTCAACTCAATTAATTAACGTAAATGTGATAATACAATATGTTTTTGATATATGGATATGGTATTACGGTACGATTACACTCCCACGTTTTTGTTGTAATGACAGACATTTATCAGCACAACGCTATTATTAATTCGCATTAATATAATAATTAATTGATAAGAGTCAGGGAGTACTTGGTCTTTTGGCCTGTCCGGCAAATAGACTTAAGTATACGGGTAAGCGGCCCCGGCCTCCCGAGCTAGTACTGTCTCTTCCTACTCCTTCCGAGATAGTATTATCCTATATCCTATAGTCCTTTACCGAAGTTCCATATTCCTTATTCATATACCTTTCCGACCTCATCCTTTTTCCTTTCCTCTCCACTAAACCGTGGGTACGCAATGAGGCACTTTAGTCACTTTTGAACCTCATAAAATGGCGGCGTCGTGGTTCGCCACCCGACACGTCTCGTTGCCCACGGGGGCGAACTGTGGGCTGCGGATATCCACTTTGCTCATTAAACGATCGTAGCAGGTGGAAAGATGTTGTCTCTGCTTACCCCAATGCGAAAGAGGTGTGACTGTATGTATGTATTATATGTAGTATGTACTATGATCTCTGCCTACCCTTATGGGATATCGGCGTAAGTGTATGTATGTATGTAATATAATAATTATCATAATATAATAAATGTCGAAATATTTTAATGGGTATATACTTAACTGTGTTAATATATTTATTATCTGTTTACGCCTTATACATAGAGCCAATTAAAATTTATGCATTAATACATTTTTTTATTTAATAATTTATTTGTTTCTGAAATTGAATTAATACCTTAGATAGAAATTATACCACTGTGATTTGAATATAGATTAATCAAGTTTCCATTAAAATTTTAGAGGTTATAATCTTCACAACTTCAACAGGCATCTTGAAATTAGGAGCAGATATTCCTCGAGTCATTGGATAATAACCTTTTATTGACCTGGGGGAAATGCCTACCGCATACCTCAGAGAGAATATGTGAGGCTCGCACCCACTAAACCCCCCCCCCCCCCCCTGCTCTTCTCTAGCCTGTTTTGCCGAAGCCGTGAGATGACGTGAGTATTCTGCCACGGCTTCGGCGGGCTTTGGACCGGTCCTCTTCTCCTGCGAGAATTATTTTTTCTCCAGTTTTTCATCTGATCCAACTGTGTTTATTTCTTCTTGAGCCTGCGGCTGGTCGGACGATAAGTTGTCCCTCTTAAGCGCCTTCGGACCCCACCTTACGGTGATCTTAACTCCATATTTTGATGCACTGTTTGGCGTCTTCGGCGTTACTGGCGGGCTGGCAGCAAGCTCGCTGGCTCCGGAACTCTCTCTGTCTCCTCTTTGGCAGACATCACAGCCTCGCAAAATGAGGACTGGATAATGACCCTGCTTATGTTCTGTCTCTCAGCTATTCCTCAGAAAAATATAACTAACGAATAAAATAAAATTTGTAGACACACAAATCAACGAATAATTAATTTACACGTAAGTACCGCATCCGAATTTTAATTTTCTCAAAAACCAAAAACTCTCGAGGCTAATTAATAATATTGAAATGGATTGTTTCTGATTAAACTTTCGATCTTTCATCTCTTTTTCACGAGTCAACAATGATATATCCGTCCTTCCCTCTAGCCCGTGCCGAGAGTTCGGTTTGATTGACGTAGTCCCTTAATTCTAACTGAATATTTACTTACGAAACATAGACTACAAGAATAATTTAGACCGAGCAAACAGTAAACACAGTTGTGGTAAGTCGACCAGGTTATTTGTTGTTTGACACAAAGAACCAGTGAAGCAGCATAATCGAAATAATCGGTGATTAATCAATTAGATAAAGTTTTATTATCGATCCGATTACAATAATCCGACTGATAATTGGTATTTAGAAACGATTATCTATCACATGCAGTTGTGTAAACTTAAATATAGGATTAATTATCTATTAAAATACAAAAAATAATGTGGAACCAATCCGAGGGTATATTCTATCAAACTATCATACCGGTGTGCGGTAAAACTTGAATGAGTTTATGTTACACCTTTAAGCTAATAATTCTTGTATTTATGTTTTCTTATTAATAAATGAATAAACGAAAAAAACTAAAAATAATTATTCGTTTTCGAATTGATTCACACTTAAAGATCTAAAAGGTGTATTTACATAGAAAAATAGTGAATTGAGAATAAACCCAATATCAATATAATATGTTTTGAAAGTATACTTCACCACACCAGAGACAAAATTATGAATACGATTTTTGACACACCTCATTATCGACTGATGATGTTCCTTATTTTTGCACTGTTCTCGTCTCAATCAGATGTCAGACGGTGTTGCTTTTTCTTTCTCCGCGTCGGTTATTGCCATGTGTACTTTTGAGGCATAGAAATAAGATAGGATTTATTCTATATTCTAAGGTTTGAGGCTTATACAAAAAAGAGATTTACAGAATAGGGTCATATTATAAAAAAAACTACCACGGACAATTGAATAATTTTTTTTATCTTCGGCAAAGGAGAATAGTGTTATATTATTATTATTATATGTACATATATACATACACTCACGCCGGTATTCCATAAGGGTAGACAGAGACTACAGTTTGCCACATACTACGATCCTGAAAAACCTCTCTCGCCTCATCCACATCCATACATCTTCTCATACACTTTCATCGATTAAGGGTGCTACGAACTTGGCCTTTTTGGAACAATTTGTTGATATGGTTAAAGTAAGTTTTTCCTGGGCGCCCTCTATTATTATTATTATTATTTTATAGAATAGAATAAAATACTCTTTTATCGCATACCAGTTTAACACATTTTAATAAAGTATTATAATGCCATTCGCGGCAAATTCTTACTGCTCAATATAACAGCACACCAGTCACTCTAACTAACTTATTAAGTCTAAGTTACTAAACTGTAATTCGTGTTTCGGGTCCTTTCGATTTGAGTAACGTACTTTCCAATTTCCGTTGTTACGATTCAGTTAGTTTGTTACTGAGTTTCTGTATAATTTTTGATGAAGTGATCTGATAAACGTTCATTCAGTTTAGACAGTTTTCATAATTTAAATTTAAGAATTAATATATAAAATAATATTTGAACAATTGCACTCGTAAAGTTAGATTCGGAAAGTGGAAGTGGCTGACCTCTAGTAGCACATGAAGATATTAGATAGAGAGTATTTCAAAGTTTCATTGCCCGCGGAGGCGAAATGTGGGCTGCGGATAACCACTTTGCTACATCAAAATGATCGTAGCAGGTGGAAGGAAGTGGTCTCTGCCTACCCCAATGGAAAAGAGGCGTAACTGTATGTATGTAGTATGTACTATGGGCCTCTGACTACCCTTATGGAATATCGGCGTGAGTGTATGTATGTATGTATTTCAAAGTTAAAATAGGTATGCCATGACACATAGCATTTAGAACAGAAGATTGGCGATCATGGACCGGAAAGTGCAACATATGTCCCGCCCTGAAGAACTAAAAAGAATCGTAATTCATTTTTGGATGCAAAAGGTCAAAAAGCATTTATTGCTTTCTATAGATATTGCGTTTTATATGCAGGAGAGTGTTTCAAAAAGTACATTAATTCGTACTGTTGTCATACCAGACACTTTAGAGCAACTTAAATTATTTATTTTCATCATTATTCCCAGTCCATATTCAATCCTACTATAGAGCCATGGACCTCTCCTTACAAGGAGCGAGATTAGGTTGTAATCTGGCTGGCCTGGTGCGGGTTGGTACACTTCTTACATCTATGTGGGCATGCAGGTTTCCTCACGAAGTTTACATTCTCCGTTAATGTTAATCATCATTTATTTTAAAGTAATGATAAAGAGAAAATGTGATTCGTTGCAGCTAACCGCGTTTGTCTATAAAAATTAAATGTCATCTTAGCAAAATTGTCTCCGACAAAAAGAACTTGTTTAATCAAAGTTGGGACCAGGGTTTGATAATAATCTGAATCTCATTAAAATTGCCTATTTACAACAAGAAACAATGTTTGAGGTATAGATTGTGATCTTCTAAACTTCTGTTCCTCTGACAGTTGGAAAACAAAGAACTGAATTATATTGAAGTAGATAGGCTGACATACATTGCTGGTGTAGTGGTTACACGACTCACGAACGAAAGGTCGCGGATTCAATCCCGGTCCCGTACCACTGACTTATTTCTAATTTATGTACGATCTAAATTGTAGACACTAATGTACTCAACAGAGAAGGAAAACTGTGTGAGGAAACCTCGAAGATTTTTTTTCTCGAAGCATGTCAATAATTGTAATCGACAGTAATCGGGTTGTCTAGCGCTCAAACAAAGGAAAATCGCGTAAGTCCGGGTTCGCGTCAGTCGGGGTAGCGTAGTCGATTAACACAACGACTTAACGAAATTTAGACTCTTCCTATCTTTTTCTAATGCTACACACCAAAACGAGATAGCAAAATTTTTGGAGCTGTCAGTTTTGTTTAGGCACCTCCAAATTAAGTTCTACATACAAATTTAAATGGGACCTCGGAACTTGACGATTAAAGATACGCTAAAACGCAACATTTTTTGTTCTTTAATGTAGGTCGGTATTCGCTAAAAATGTTAGCTACGTCGTTTTGGTGTTTAGCATTAGAAAAAGATAGGGAGAGCTTAAATGTAGTTTAAATTGTGATACATCAGAATTGACGCTACTGTATCTGTAGATGACGCCTCACGCCACCTGTAGCTACACAAAATGGCCGCTCCGAATTGCGTCCATTTCGGACGGGCGAGACGATTACCGGTTTTATGCCGCGGCCGTAAAATGGCGAGGTACTACATGTCCACTTGTCTCGTAAACTTGTCGTAACTTGTAATAAAAACGTGTAATTTCCACGTTAAATATCCTCACTGTATATTATATTGATACTTATAAAAACATTATGGATTTTCATACTGTTATTTGCAATGCGATTCAAAACTAGGTAATAGCATTATCAAATAATATGATAGATAGATATTGCATGTGATTGATGAGCGAGTAAATATTATATTGATATTTGTTTTCTTTTTCGAATTTGATTTAAATAGGCTGAATATGTTAATATTCTCATAGCTTTCTATGTTACTCAATGAGAGTAATTTTTTCTGCCATTTCTTCGTCTTCTGTATATAAAAATCTACGGCGCTATCCTGCCATCCAACCAAAATCTAATACAATCTAAAAGAAGCCTGCGAAGCGTAAAAAAAGCGTAAAGCAAATCCTTCCCTTTTGAGCAGGCGCATGACCAACAGTGAACTTTCATGGGCTAATAATGAATGAAAATTATAATTTTGCGAGCAGCGCGTCTAACTTGTATTGTTTATTTGAATTGAAATTAATTAATTAGTGTAACATGCCACTTAGATGCATTTATTTTAATAGTCCTGTCATTGGCTCCTCTTGGTTCGAAAAGATAAACGAAACGTCGTCCGGCCAGCGAGGACACCGCTCGCGACCCGCCCGACAGTAGTTCACTCGTGAACGAACGACGTAGTGTCAGTGAGACTGGCGAGATCACTTGTCGTCGCAGCGTTCGTCGCCTGTCGTGATACTAAAATAATAGCGTCACTCCATCTCATCCCATAGATACTATCAGAAACAGCTGACGAATGTACCAAAATGAAAACAGAACATTTTGTGGCAATATTTATCTTTTTTCACACCTTGTAACAATAATGTATTATTTTGTTTTATTTCAAGAAAGTTCATCGGCTTCTTCGGCATCTTCGTCGTCAATCGGCTGTATGTTGAACCTTGAGGAGTGCTGAACGTGAAGCTCCTGCGGTTCCTCCACGTCAGGTATCCTCAGAGCCATGAGGGCTGCGCCGTAATTGCCAAGTCCCGTGTCCCAAAATACAATCTGCGATAAAATAATCAAATAATGATCAAATTCCATGCTTATATTTGTATTTTGTATATGAAAGAGCGTTAGTCTGTCTGTGTGTTTGTTATCTCTACATGCGTCAGCTACTGAGCCGAGGATATGAGCCCAACTTTCGCAAGAAGATATCTACATAGGTGACAGACCACAAATAATCATCGCAATCGATACCAACCGCCCTATAGACACTTTCTATTCATTTTTATTATGTTTGTAATATTTTTTGTATTGTGTGCCATAAAGAGTACTCTAATCTAATGAAGAAACCTCACCTGTTCGTCAACAAGATACCTAATATAATAAATTTCGTTAAACTTGACGAATCCTAGCTCATCGGCCACTTGCTGAGACCTGCCCGTGGTAAATATGCCAGAAATGGCGGGAACACATGCACTTGAGCTGAGAGCTATAGCCGCTTTTAGCATTTCCTTTGCTATACCTGAAAATTAAAAAAAAAAGATATGGGCAAATTCAAATTACGAAAAATAAATTATACTTTTTTGATAAAGAAGTTCCCCCTAGTAGGTAGGTTAATTTTAATAGGCCTCATCTGAAATCTGTCAATCTATATCTTTAGAAAGGTTTATTAATCAAACTAAATCTTAAAATTGTCTTCGTTATCATTATTAAAATAAATATATATTTAGTAGTTGAAAAAAGTTGTCCAATTATGGCGTTCTTACTTTGAAAATTTTAATAATGTTATTTTTATGAAGTGTCAAAATGTATGCTATTAAAATGGCTCTACTATATATTTCCAAGTATGGAAGTCATTTTGATAATAATACGTTTGTTCTTAAGAATTACCAGTAAATCAGTTTACAAAGGGTTCGCCAATTTTAATTTTTACATCACTGATTCCCAAAGTGGTCTACATATATTGACCGCTAGGGGTCGATGATTACCTACAAGAAGTCCATACCCGCTGTCAAACATACATTTGAAGTTGATTATTTTGCAAAAATTCTTATTTTATTTATTCTTATTAGCTAAACGCAAAAATCGCAGTAGATATTGATTGAAACTCAAGGAAACGTGGCTGCCCATTATCCTGATGCGTCCCTTGGCCAGTTCTTAAGGCATCTACGGAAAAAACCAATTATGGGGATATTTGGCGTATATTTTATTGAAATAAAACTTCAAATTATTTGGACTTCTAGAAGTAGATTAAAGTTAAATTAAAAGATTGCATTATATTCTATACTTGTACATGCAAATGAAGCTAATATAAAATATGTAAAAAAAGCATATATTCTAAGTATTCTTTTTTTAATGAATTTATAGGTATTTATATACAAATATATAGGTAATTTCTGAGTAATCTGTTTTAAAATAAAAATCTCTTTCAAAATAATGGTTTTATTTAAAAATCCAAATGTTCATCCCCGATGGCACCTCGCTTAAATGAGGGGTGTAAAATCAAAGACACGACTGTCAATTTTTCATAAAAATGCTATATATATATATATATATATATATA
>WUAW01012757.1:8429-26280 GCA_017165845.1 Thaumetopoea pityocampa | reverse complement strand
GCTCGCTGCGTGACCTTGAGCTTTCTTATGAGGTCCATAGTCAGTGGCCATGTTTCAGATCCATAGGTCATCACTGACAATACGCACTGATTAAATACCTTGGCATTGCGGTATTTTTGACGAGAAGATGTCACGTAATTTCCCGAACGCTGCCCAGCCGAATTGGATTCGGCGACTGACCTCTTTCTCGAAGTTGGATTTACCTAGCTGTATGACGTGTCCCAGGTACACATATTCGAGCTTACAACTTCGAGAATAGAGCCCTCTAGGACTATTGGGTGGAGCGGAGCGAGGGCGTTGACCATAACTTTCGTCTTACCCATAGTCATTCTTACGCCCACCTGTTGAGAAGCTCTATTGAGGCCTTGGAGCATTATGTTCAAGTCTGTAAGCGATTCTGCCATGAGTACTATATCATCGGCAAACCGAAGATGAGCGATGTACTCGCTATTAATATCGACCGACACAATCATATAAATTTATATAAAAAGCTAATGAACCACTTTTACTAGATCTCTAGTTCTTTAACGGCGGCTACTAAAACAGGGATCAAGTTGTATATTCAATTCTAGTGGACCGATTATGATCAAACATGCCGCAGTATTTAAGTCGGAATAGTACCTTTTACACTGTAATAATTTAACCAAAGTCTACTCGCTAGTTTTTGTGTGAAGCCCGAACAAACAAACAAATATCGGCGGATTTGGTTTAAGCCCTTATTTAGTCGAACAGAATAGTTTTTAAATGTCTTTGATTTTTGAAAATTTGACATTTAACAGTTTTATAATAGTACAGATTGCAGGTAGCGGTTGTCACAGTGTTCACCCTGGATATGGATACCGATATAGTTGTCCATTCGTCTAAATCACTTGAAAAATTCCACCACTCTAGACATGCTTAAAATCTCGAAGTTATAAGCAGACAAGGCATCTTATTTGTATTTAAACCATTTATCCTTTAATTTTTCTTTACAATTTATTAAAAAAAAAATTTTAACCTTCCATATTTTTGAAAATCACATACTGGGCACGACCGGTGCGTTCTCTGAATGAACATGCCGAACGGCGCGGGCGCATGATGCGGCGCGGCGATGTCCCGTCGCCGGCGCCCGTCACACCGCGCAGACACGCTCGGGGCATTAGCACACCGCTCGGAATCAAATGCCGTGTGCTCCTGCAGCGCCGCAGTACCGGTGCGCCCCCTCTTACACAACAATGAGGCCGACCTCCGTCGAGTGTGCGTCGGCGCCCGGTCCAGTCCAGCTGGGACACGGCGCGCGCGCCTCCGGGGTCCGCTGGCGTCTGGACGACCGTGCCACCATCATTGGACGTCTTACCATTTTCATTTCATTGTCATTTCCGTGGAAGTCCACTGCTGGGCGTGGGCTTCTTCCTCAAAGAGAAGGGATTTGCGACAACGTTTACGCTCAGTGGGCATCTTAGAGGTCGCAGCAGATTTCGACTGAACGACAGGGCAGTGCGGCCGCCCAGTTTATCCTGATCTTCTATTAGCTGGTTGTCACGGCATCCGCGGGGAGAGGTACCTGTGTTAAAGTATTCTCAACTTGTTAAACTAAAAGAAAATTACGTTGTTTTTTAAAAAATACGATGTTCCCCGAAGTTCCCCCTTTGCATCAATGTGCATCACGTAACGTTCTTTCTGCTCATCGTTAGCAACAAAATCATCAAAAAATTGTAGCTAGAAGTTCAGGACATTGTGGCGGCTTTAAACCTTCTTTTGCTGTCATAATAAATCGTAACTCATGTTATCAGAACTATGTACTATTAGGTTTACAAATGGTGCCGACCAACGGACTGTCGTAGAACCACCCGCTCCGCCCGGAGGTCTCCTCTTACGGCTGTCCTCCGTCACGCGGACGATCACTCCTCCACCGGAGCGCACCCCCCGCCCGGCCCCGGTCTCGTCACCCGCCCCGTGCCAGTTGTTTAGTCAGTCGGTTCGTGTGTCATTGGCGACGTGTGAGTACCGTTGTGTACCACGCGTACTTGTGCGCAGGCGCCTACTTGTCGTTCTGTATCAGAAAAACACTAACTTGTGCGACATCGTACCGGCTGTTACACGGTTACTATTTTATATTGGTACATGTTCTGATTTAAAAAAGGATAAGTTTATTTGATACACCTAAAATAAAGATACAAAAAAAAAAGAAAGAAAGTAACTGTACCAAATGTGAACCCCGCTCAGCGTGGTGCCCGGCAGAACACCCCACGTTGACATTCTGCTGGACCCCTGGTCGTGTCGCTCAGACATCGAGCGCACCACATATCCTCGTATTTAAATATATACTGTGATATGTACCCCTAAAATGTATGAATGATATGTATGTAGATATATTTATATGATAGCAACGCGGCGGAGGGATCTTACACCAGATAATGGACGAATGTAAAATATTTAGTATCTATTGTTTAATTAAGGGAATGAGGGGAAGTGAAGTACATACGGGAAACCGACCGGGCAGCAGACGCAGAGTTTTGACCCAAATTTTACATCGGGACACTCTTATTTATGTCACTCAATAATTCTCACTCAGTTCGTGTCATTACCTACGGTCATGAAGCGGCAACACATTGTTTCTGCTGCACCAGGCAGCGCCCCACACGACGGACGTGTCGCTCGCACGTCACCCCGACGTTGTGTTCATCAGGCAGGTGCCGCCGCAGACGTGTTTTAAATGAGCGTGTCGTTGTAGTGCTCCTGATAGATGGCGGGAGGTTGCTCCTACACTCGGAGCCGCGTACCGGAAGCTGCCCCTGAAAGCAGCTGTTGTATGTGACCTGCTCAAGCACAGCAGCTCTCAAAAGCTGCTGTGAAGACAATCTCTCCTACTAGCTTCAGTTTAGTTGGTTGTATAAGTACGGCGGCTGCTCCTGCCTAATGATCTCGAAATGGAGCCAAGCCAAATGTAGACTGTCCAGATTTCATTTCAGTGTAGTGGTGATTTAGAGTTAATATTGAAGAGCAGATACGAGGCGCCGCCGGCCCGGCCTGCAACTTGTCGACGTCACTCGATCACATTGTGCGGAGACACTTCGTTGGCGGCCGTGTGACCTGCGCTCTGTTCCTCCAGTCAGTACCAAAGCCATGCTGTTGCGCCTACACTAACTTTAATCACCGACGGTGCTATTATTTATTGCCAGGCGTTACAAATATTTTTATTTATGCAGTGTAGTACCTATAAAGTATATTTATACTTCTTTTTCACAAGTCTGTTCTAATACTGTTCTAATCTTTGGGCTGGGGCTCCCCAATACCAGCTTTTACCTTTTGACCGTATTCAGCGAAGAGCGTCTCGAATCCTCGACCACCAATCGATCTTCAATCGGCTAAACCCGCTGACCCTGTGGAGAGACATAGCTTGTCTCTGCATCTTCTACCGTATCTATCACGGGGAGTGCTCCGTATAATTGTTTGGGCTAATTCCAGCCGCTGAATTCTATCACCGCACATCTCGCCAAAATTTTTAATTTCACTGTCGTCACTTGGATAGTTGGTGATCTACCACTGTGCGCTTCTGGCGTAATTTCATGTGTAATTAATGCGCTCCACGCACCACCATCCTGTGGAACGAGCTCCCAGCGGCGGTATTTCCAAGCGGATACCACTTGGGTGTATCATATTGTATTGGCGTAATGAACAAAATGTCAAAGGTGGACGCATGTGGACCACGCCCCGTAGAACTTAAGTCGACACTGAAACGTTGTGGTTAATTAAAAAGTGTACAATTCAATTAACTGGTTTTAATCACGACACATTGGGAACCTCCAAGAAACGAGCTTACACCTATCTTAAAGGCCGGCAACGCACCGGCGACCCCTCCGGTGTTGCGGGTGTCTGTGGGCGGCGGTGATCACTTACCATTAAGTGACCCGCTTGCCCATTTGCCCCCTCTTATTATACATAAAAAAATTAATTTGTTTCAATAATCATGTCTTTATATGTGGACACGCGCTGGCTCATAAATTCTCTAAGTGTACGGTTGATGTAAAGCTCACGTTTTTTAAAGCTTTTTGTCAGAGTCCTCACACCGGTGGTCCGTGGCTCACGTTCACGCGGCGTCGGCGCCCTCCGAGTATGTATGTAGTATGTCCTCAGGACTCTGTTGTGTCTTCCCCACTACTGTAGGACTTCTGGTATGTTGGCAGATGCGCGTGTGGAGGATATTTCGCGATCATACGTAAGAAGTCCGTCTGTGGTGCGCGCCGGTCGGGCGAGTGGTAGCGGAGTTCTGAGTATGATAACAGACCATATGAAACATGAACCGCTCCAGCTAAAATTAAATACACTTGTAGCGACATATTATTGCGTAGACATTGCATTCTGCTGACTTAAACTTGACTTTTTCTTTCTTTTGGTAAACACTGACTGTACAGGGAGCTAATAAGTACATTCTTGAATTTTAGTAAGTTGACAAAATTACAACGCACTTACGCCTACTTTCTATGTATCATCTACAATTTGAAACATCCAAGGGAAACGCGAAGCAGAGGTGTTATCGGTAGAAATTGCAGCAATCCACGTGTGCGCTATGTAATGTATTGAAGCAGGAATCGTTGTCCCTTGAATATGATGCCTTAGCTAAAAACAAACCGCTTAGTTCTAAATCCGATATTCTTTCTCTTTCTCCTTACATGGACCCTACGGATTTATTGCGGCTAGTGGCGTCCTCCCTCATTTTACATTTTCAAACAACTCATATTGGTGCTGATTCTGTTATAATAGAACTTAACTAAATTTAGAACCTTCCCTATCTTTTTCTAACGTCAAACGCTAAAACGAGATAGCAAACATTTATAGTGAGAATCGACCTACGTTTCTGTCAAACAGTTCAAAAAATGTTGCGTTTTTGCGTGTCTTTAGTCTGTAAGTTCCAAGATCGCGTCTAAATGTTTTAATTTTGACGTTTCTAAACGAAACTGACGGCACCAAAATTATAGTAATCTCGTTTTGGCGTTTATCATTAGAAAAAGATAGGAAGGGACTAAATTTAGTTAAGTTCTATTACAACAGAATCAGCACCATTATTGCATTCGTCTCACCATCTTATCAAACTCATATTTGCCCATGAATTAAAAAAAAAACCACTCACACGCCGGTCCACAACCGCTTCTCACTTGTCTTCGAGGTTCATATGTGTACGTAGCCAGTCAGCCGTGCACAGTAGTACATACGTACGTAGTGTCCGGCGCAGGACAGTCCGCGGGAGACGCTAACGCCCCGCCGGGAGACATGCGGCGGACTCTTTCACTTCAACCGGTGAGCGTTGATTTTGCCGGACCGTTGTATATACTAAAACAGAAGAGGCCGCGGCGAACCATCGACATCGTCTGCGGTGATGGCCGAAATTTCGTTGCAACAGCTAAGAGACCGCCAAAAATTTTTGACGAGTGATTGGTGCAGTGGTAGTTGCCCTGCTTTTTGTGCTATTGAGTACCGGGTTCAGATCCTGGTAGGGACAAACTTTGTCTGATGAACACAAATGTACAAGTATCCGAGTCATGGTCGTACTTATCTATTATAGAAGAACACACCCATGACTCGGACTGATCGCTATGTACATGTGTGTATATCGTTGTCTAGTACCCAAAATACACACAATCCTAGTTCGGGACTAGATCAGTGTGTGCGAAAGTCTGGACAATGTTATTATTATTAAATTATTTCTAATTCCGCGACTGAAGAGGAAATCAAAGTCACGTTTTCTAGCAGTCACGTGCCGCACGTCGGTGGTATCTGGGAGGTCGGCCCCAAATCAGCCAATTACGAGGACCATACTCTTTGCGCAATGGGCAATACCAATCACACGCTACAGGTACAGGTAATGTCTAACTTGTTTGCCCAAGTAGAAGAAATTTGATATTAAATAGCCGTCCAATATGCTCTTTGTCATCCTCCTGAACTGATTATCATTTCCTTAACTCAGGACACTTCTTAATCGGCCGGTCACTAACTCGGCGCTACAATCACCGAAAAACTATGAAGACAGCAGGCCAAGCCATCTTCAGCGATTTGGCAGCAAGGAGCAAATACGTCAACATTTCCGAAGGATGTGGCAACGGAAGTACCGGGCTGGATTACAGCAGAGGACAAAATGGCGCATTAACACCACGAAACTGAACGTTGGCGACTTGGATCAGGAGCACGAGCGGAATCTGCTTTCAATTTGTCGGCGTATTGGTCGCGTCGCTCGCCTTCCCCTCGCTCTCGATAGAATATCCTGCGCCGCTGATCTGCCAAACGCCCGTGGAAGCTACCGAAGACTGCTACCAATTTTATCATATCAGTTATATGCCGGTTATTATATATCAGTAAATTAGTTATATATCATATTGTACATCAGTTTGGTCCGCTACCAATAAGGATAACCCCATAGAAGATCTTGACCTTTGACGACGGGGAAGATGTTTGATTTAATTTTTTTTGCACAGTAAATAGCTGACCCATACCGCCGCGCCAAGGGCACAGCACGACGGGTATGTGAGAAATGCACGCATTAAACACTGCGGCGTCCGCCTTGAACCTTGCGCCCGAGCGCGGGAAACGCGCGCATTTATCCGCGGTTCAGGCGGGCTCGGCCGTGATAGCTCACGGGCCTCTCTGCAAAAGGAACGGATGGACCACTCCCGCTCTTCGGCCGAGAGCTCTAAGGCCCTCCCAAGGAGCCCTGAGGCGATGTCGAGCGACACCGCCAACAGCACCTCTCCGCAGCACGTAGCCTCCGCTGCCATCCGTTTCACCCGTCCACCGCGTCTATGGTCGAACGACCTCGAACGAGATGTAACCCTTGACCCAACTCTCACAGCGACCGACGCAGAGCTTACGTGGAATCATTTTTCTGGATTAACCTTATATTACTATTATTTTTTGTCTATCGTCGAGGAGTCATGCCGTTGTACTCGTTCGACTAAACAAGGTGTCAGTTGCTCCGTGATTAAAATTTACATTAAATTACAATTTTATTAAAGTTACATGGACTATGTAACAATAAGACGACTGCACAAATAGCACAGTGGTTTAAGCGTCCACTGCGCTGTCGAGTGTTGTGGGTTCGATCCCCACACGGGACAACAATTTTGTGTAAATCACAAATTGTTGTTCTGAGTCTGGGTGTTCTGTGTTTTCGTTATTTGAATGTTTGTAAAGTCACCGCGATACAGGAATTAATCCTAATGCGGGAGTTGTCTTTAAAAAAAATAAATTCAACTGTATTGATCTTATCAGCAAATAGTATTACTCCGTGGCGTGATCTGCAATACCTACAGCGCGGGGTGCGCGCGCGCCGGCCGCTCCACACCGCTTTGTGCTAAACAAACCCCGGGGAGCGCGCTCCTCTCCTAACGCACACTTTATATTTTTTCACTTTCACTTCCAAAATTTAAAACATTAGCTACCACCATTCCATTCCAATTATAAGCCATACGTTGTAATTTCTCTGTTTATCTTCTGACTTTTCATCACCACTCTTCACCGCTCTTCGCCGCGCGCACTTTTTACTTTCATTTGTTTTTTCTATAATCACTCCGCGGACGTTAGTGCGGGTTACACGTCCACTCAATATTTCTTGTATTTGTTATTTAAGTAATAAACAATGTATAACTGTTTGATGTCCTGGATAAATAAATAAATAAATACAAATAAAACAAGACTGAAGAGGTTTTCTTTTATTTGAAGAAAGAAACCCCAGTGTCACCGTAATAGATATATAAATAAGTGGTAAAGATTAATGGCGACAAGGCTGCACTAAGAGCCAACATATAGAATATATCTCTGTTACTCTTAAAACGTTTTGTACGTGTAAAAAGAAATGTCTATAGATCTTTTGTTTATGCTCGATAGAAGTACTCTATAGTAATGTTTACTCTTAATAGCAAGTAACAGCGGTGTTATCTACCGGATAATTGCACATTATTTATATTGCAACTATACAGGTTACTTGACTATAAGGTTTTTACTTCTATAAAATTATAAAGGTAATGAGATGATAAAATATACTATATTCAGTTTCTCCGTAAGAAATGTTTATTGTTTTAAAACGTAAAAACTATTTTTTTTTTCAGGTAGGATTATTAATAAATAATCCTACCTGTAAAAAAGAAACGACATTAAAGTGTATTCTTCAAACAATCACTCCTATTTTATCACTTTTACATCACAATATAAAATATGAAATCACTTCAAAACTTTTATCTAACGTGGATGCCTACCCTCTATATCACTTATCATATTTGTCTCTAACTACCCACCCAACATTAACATACATTAGGAGAAACGCGGCAAACTTGAATCTAAAGAAATTAGTTAATTTCTTTACATAGTTATCCGTTACTGTTGCGTGGTGAACTGATCACGGGTCGCGCGTCAACACACTGCGCAGTGACTGACGGCAAATAGCGCACGTCAACAATGTGAAGTGGTTGTTACACGCGCGGCCCGGCCGACGGCCGGAAATTAAACAAAAAAGGATATTATTAATAATAAATATTATTTTATTATTCGACATGATTAGTCAACCGCAACAATTATACTCGGTCGAACACCAACATAAACACGTGCCCAAACTCGGCGCGCCGAGTAACCGCGGCGCAGCGCTCGGCTCACGCCGTGCTTGCGTTTACTGTACACAAATCCCGCCGCCCTCAACGACGGACGACATCTCTTTTGTTATTGACGCAGACCGCAGACGTCTCATGCGGCGTGTGCGCGAGTGTCGCTGTCTGTGATGTGCGTGCGTGCACGCCTGTGTCTATACATTATTTTTGTTACAACATTTATTACACGGTACACACGTATGCAGTGTCTACATACGACACGTCTCAGAGGCGCCGCCATCGACTAGCGGCGTCGCGCCGAGCGCCCGGGGAGCGCGTCTCATAACGGCACGACGTGCATCGGCACCGGCAGCGGCACGCCGCACGGGCGCGTGCCTCAGACGGCGGGCGGCGCAGGCGCACGCGGCGCGCGCGGGCGCCACGCACACACGTACGCGCCCGTGAAGAGCACGGAGCCGGCGAGCGGCCCCAGCCAGTACACCTGCGCGCACACGCCGTCGGTTATTTTTATAAAAACTAAATAAATGGCGTCGGCACCGGTGTCGGCGCCGGCCGCGCGCTCGCCCCGTGCGCGGGTGCGCGCGCCAGCTGTGGTCGCATCAAACACATGTGTCCGGTTCCCGCTGTGTGCCACCTGAAATAACTTTGTATTCTCTTTAATTCGTTGTCACGCAGACAGTACCCATGAGACTGGTACCACTTGTTCGTTTTGGCCCTGTTAACGGCGGCCGCACGGCGCGCGTGCCCGCGGCGCCCTGTCTGTCTACTATCTTTCTTGATTTACTTGGTGTGCTGTGGAAACATTTTAAACAGGTGTCTCATCTTTGTACGTCATGAAGGGGGCATGCGGGACCCCACCTCACTAACTACCGCTACAGTGTAGTATCACCCTACCACCACAGGGACTCGGAGATCTCCAACAGAACCTCAGTGACGCTCCTTCCTTCCTTCTAAGCCGGGTTATTCTAGCCGCTAGACTCTCTTTCTATCTTCAGACTTTATGCACAACAGGGCTAATGCAGAACCCTGAATTTACCATCACCAACCCGTAGAAACAGGCTGGACACAGGCTTCCTCTTTAAAAGGAGGGATTTGCCATAATTTCGTCGCTCGTCGGATGTCTTGGATCGCAGTAGTTGACTAAATAACGGTATAACACGGCGGCGCACTGCCCCGGCGCACTGCCGCGGCCGGCTCGCGCCGGGTCCGCGGGAGGAATGGAGGGACGCTGTCTCCCGGAGCACTGGCCCGCGGGCCGGGTGCTCCGGGAGCAATGGTCCGCGGGCTGGGCGCTCCGGGAGGACTGGTCCGCGGGCCGGGCGCTCCGGTAGCACTGGTCCGCGGGCCGGGCGCTCCGGGAGCACTGGCCCGCGGGCCGGGCGCTCCGGGAGCACTGGTCCGCGGGCCGGGCGCTCCGGGAGCACTGGCCCGCGGGCCGGGCGCTCCGCCGCACTCACCCAGTGGTGCGTCCACACGCCGCTCCAGAGCGCCGGCGCGAAACTGCGCACCGGGTTCATGCTGGCGCCGGTGAGCTCGCCCTGCGGACACGCACAGAACGTTACGTTCGGCCAGCGCCCGGGGGCGCAGGCGGGGCGCGTCTCTGAAATGCCGCCACGCAGCGCCACCTAACACCTAATCTGTCGCCACGGACCGCCCGCGCGTGCGCGTCGCGCTCCGCTCTGCGCGGGCGGCGCGCGCGTCCCTCGTACGCGAACACGTTACGTGCGTGAGGTAACCTATGTTTAGTGTTGCGCCACCCACCATTCCATTACCGCGACAACACGCGACTGATGTTAAATTACAACATTTTAAATAATACATTTGCACAACATAAAACGTTTCATACGAGCCCACAACTAAACTGCCGGGTGTCACCGCTTCGCGCGGCTCTAACATCTGCCACTGCCTATTCCCATTTACTTATACTTTAATATTACGTGATAATAAAATGTGTTGACACTGGGAGATCCATATAATTTTTTGTGATATATTTGTGATAGTGCGTTGGTGATGTAGTGGTTTAAGACACGGCTTACGATAGAAGGGTCGTGGGTTCGATCCCGGTCCCGTACCACTGAGCAATTCATGTACGGTCTACATTGTAGACACCAATGTACTTAACGGAGAAGGAAAACTTCGTGAGGCCAGCGCGGTAGACTACGGCCTAATCACCCTCCTGATCAGGGGAGGTCCGTGCCCCTGTAGTGGGGACGATATGAACCGGGGATGATGATGATTAATAAATAGTCTTATGAAATGTATATCAACAAACACTGTAACTATTATCACTACACAAAAAAAAAAACAAATTATTAAGTCCTGGGTGAAGATCAACATAATAAATATTAAAGATCACTTTTAAACGTATCGCAACCATTGCAATCAGTTAATCAAAAAACTTAAACGGAGACATCAACAGGATCAATTAGTTAAGGTTCAAAAATATTCAAGAAAATTATAGAAAACTATAAATAATATTACACATCGCAATATAATTAAAGAGGAAAACATTGATCTGCTACAGCTGGTATCGACTCCTCAGGAGGCAGTAAATAATACAAATAAGTATTTTGCCCATGTTGGTGAGATGCTGGCGAACAACATTTTACATAACATAAATACGCGCCAGAACGATTTACTACCTAAACCCGTGAGCCCACTAAGCTCTTTTGTACTTCCATATACAGATCTCAGAGAGGTGTTGATTCTATCTTAATGAATTTATAAATCGAGTAGTGCTCCTGGTTGAGATGGTATTCCTACGGCCTTTCTAAAGGTAGCGCAAAGTACTGTTGTTTCAATAACAGCCCTCCCATCTAGCTAATTTATGGTTCGAACATGGTATATTTTCAAGAGCTCTAAAGAAACCTATTGTAACGGCTGTGTATAAAGATGGAGACAAATCTAATCCAACGAATTTTCGACCAATTTCAGTTTTAACTGTAATTTCAAAAATAATAGAGGAACTTATTAATATACGACTAATTAAATATTTGACAAAAGCTAATATCCTTTCTCCTAATCAGTTTGGTTGTCGTCAGGGTAAGTCCACTGAAGACGCTATTGTCTCCCTATCAAATATGTCCATTGATAAAATGGATAATGAAAAGAAATGCCTAGAAGTATTCCATGATTTAAAAAAAAAGCATTTGATGGGGTTTCAGTTTCCATTCCTATGCGCAGTTTGGAAGATCTTGGGAACAGAGGGAAACCTCTAGAAATTTTCAACGATTTTATGATAGATCGCAAACAAATTGTTATAGTGGGTGGTTATATTAGTTTAGAGAAAACAGTTACGTTCGGAGTCCCACAAGACAGTGTTCTAGGACTAACATTGTTTCTGATTTATATAAATAGCCTATGTAATATGTATATTGATCAGGGGCATATTGTGTCATATGCAGATGATACCGTTATAATATTTTTTGGTAATACATGATAAAGTGTATAGAAATTTGCTGAAAATGGACTAATGAAGGTTGCAGCCTGAGTGGATGCTAATTTACTAACGTAAATGTCTTAAAAACTAATTAAATTTACTTTTCAAAATACAATTAGACACAACCACCTACTTGCTTTCAGTTAAAAATACACAAAATATGTAATAACCCTCAAGGCATGAATAGTTCATGTGATATTATACAGAAAGTAGCACAAAACAAATATTTAGGGGTAACAGTTGATCAGCGCATTACCCGGCATGTGCAGACAGAAATAATTATGAATAGAGTGCGAAAATTTATATGGATTTTTAAAACCCTACGGAATATAGCAGCCATAAGCCTTCTCAAACAGATCTATGTATCACTCGCACAGTCTGTTATAACATACTGCTTACCTGTTCGGGGTGGCGCGACAAAAATCAAATTTTTTGAACTGGAAGGGGCACAACGCTTGCTACTTAAGGTCATAACTTTTAAAACATACACATTTTCGACACAAGAATTATATTTAGAAACTGATTTGCGTAGTGTTAGAAAGTTGTACGTTTTACAGTTGGTCTTGAAGAAACAAATTTCTTCCTTTTGATGACAATGTCTTAAAAAAGAGAAATAATTACCGTGTGGCTCCGGTAATTATTGTAAATTCAACGTTTGCAGACAGACAATACGCCAAACAGTCATCTCGTTTATACAATTATTTAAATAAACAATTGAATATCTATTTACTGACATGCGCAAATTGTAAAAAGACCCTAATTGACTGGCATGTCATTAAAAGTTATGACGATTGAACTTATGCTTAAGTCGTTATCCTAATCCTCAAATTGATTATATGTTTCATTTAAAATAGTGTAATCTGAAATAGACTTATTAGTATTATACACATGGGTATGGACACACGCACCCACGCACACAGACACACGCACACACACGAATATACTTTAACATGTTACACCGTTCCGCATGAAAGGAGAGACCATATTACGAGCAAAATGTGATTAGTTTCTTTTTTATGTTCTCTGATTTATTTGTTAATTACTTTTCATTTACATTATTGCGTCTATTGTGTACTACTGAGATACAATGTAATTTTTTTAAGGGAGAGGCGGAGTCTTCTAACACAAGCTATTACTCGCTTAAATGGAGACTCCAAACACTGTAATATTTATTATTATAAGATGAAGAAATAAATAACTAAAAAGAATGGTCGTACTTTCGGAGACCAAAAATGAAGCGAATACATCAATTCTGCAAACGCTCGAGTTTATTAAGAGGTTCCTCAGTAGTGTCGAGAAAACAAACGTCAGCATAGTCTAGAAGTGGAAGCAGAAGAGATTGAACAAGTGTTATTTTACTTTGATAGGGTAGGAATTTCTGGAAATTCATCTTTAAAAAATTGATAAATAATAATTATTTATTGATAAAACTATTTTGATTGAATAGAATAGTATTAATCTTTATCAAACTAAATAATAATATTTATATTAAGCATTTTATTTCCATTTAAATTTTGTTTTAGAATAGAATGCAATATATTTTTATTATTCAGAGGCGCGACACAGTTCGGTGAAGTGTCACGGCGCACGCAGCGCGCGGCGCGTGCGCGCGGCACTGAGGCGCGCGGCGTCTTATCGCGCGCTGTACAAACACGGTGACAGTTAAAAATTCCGCGACTAAGTATTAAACGGATTAAAATAAATAATAGCGCGCAAAACAAACTGGGCCCCTCTCCAGAACACACACGCGCGCGTGATCACTGTCACCACCAGCCCGTCGATGTCCAGCGCTGGACGTGGGAGACCCCTTCAAAAGGAGGGATTCGATATTATATTATTTATAATCTCAACACTCGACAGGCATCTTGCAGACCGCAGTAGAGTTTGGTTGAACAACAGGGTGACGCCGCCGCCCATTACCCCGGCGCGCCCTCAGCCGGCTCGCAGGCATCCAAAGATACGGAGTGACGCTAGTACTATGCCGGCGCCACAGAGCGACGTGTGACACACACCCACAAATTAACACGCTTTAATGCATTTTAAAAATATTAGGCGGAGTCCGGTGGCGCGCGGCCCACAGGCGTCTCTGGGCGGGCGGCGCGAGCATCGCGCGCCGGGCGGCGCCGTCGCACGCCGACCGTCTACACTCAGAGTGCTCGAACGCGATTCTTGGTGGAATGAAATATTTTACACGGTGTGTCCTTTACACCGTGTGTCCTTTATACCGTGTAAGCGTGCGTGCGTGCTTGTGTGTGCACGTGCATGTGAGAGCACGTTTGTGTGTGTGTGTGAGTGCGTGTGGGTGTGTATGCATGTGTGTGTGTGTGTACCAAAATAACAACAAAATATTTAATTGTATAATGTATACATATGTATCTGTTGTCGCGACCATTTTTCTCAGGAGTAAGTTCTCTCCTGATTTCTATTTCAGAAACACGATATAAGTAATTTATTTACCTCTTTCGAAGCATACACCAGGCCACTTCTTTTTTTATTAAACTTTTTTTATTATTATTTTTTTATTATAGAAATTACAACAAAGCCTGTTGAGTATTCAGCGACTTTTTGGCCAAAAGTTAACAAGTGTATGTGTGAATATACCTGCTGCATATATTTTGTCTCTAATGACGGTTCTGATTCACCAATTTGTAGTTTTTTTTTTGTAATAGGTTCTTCCTGATTAAATAAAATATCTGCTTTAGAATGAAAGAAAGACACACAAATGAATACATTCTTAGGCATGAGCACGTAACAGAGAGGAGTGGAACGCACCCCGACGAGCGAGAGCGCGGCCACCGTGAGCCCGATGCGCAGCGGCCACGAGTCGCGCAGGCCCGCGTTGCGAACGTCCCACGACGCGCAGTTCACCAGCGCTAGGCACCCGCCCAGCACCGCCTCCACGCACACCGCCTGCGGACCGCACCGCCCGCTACAGTCACCGCGAGACCGCCGCGCCCCGCGCCCCGCGGTGCGGCCTTACCTTGTACAGGCCGAGCTCGGCGGCCGGCAGCGTAACGCAGCGCGCGGGCCCGAGAGTCGGCTGCACCCAGTGTAGCGCGGCGCCGCCCAGCGTGGCGCCGACCAGCTGCGCCGCCATCATGGCGAGCCCGCGCCGTCGCGGGATGCGTCGCCACAACATCGCTGCCAGCGTCACCGTCGGATTCATCTGCGCGCCGGAGATGTGGTCCAGGGACTGCCGAAAACATTCGATTGGCATACATACATCCTCCGAGTGACCAAAAAATATTGGTTCATAGGCCTCCAGGGTGTACACGGTGTCGCGCACTTCGACAGGTGGCGCTGACATCGAAATTTCACAAGAATATAGCGAGCCAAATTACGGCGATGAGAAATTTATTATAAATCAAGGTTTAAGTGATAGTGGAAGACGAGCTCACAAACATACACTCATAGTCTTTAGTTTAACCGTTGAAGCGGTGGCAGAGAAGAACTCCGCCCGCTTCTATTACTGGAGGAAAGGACATGTGTAACAACCCGAGCTGCACTCTGAATACACTGCTCTTCAACGTCATAGAAAGAAGAGAGAACTCCAAAGAACTGCATTGGAAAAATTAGAGGGGCTACTCGCTCATCTCAGCGCTGAAGTCACCTTCACAGACATGGTTGTTTCGGTAGGTTTCTGTGTCAAATCAGCTATGAAAAAACTGAGCGATAACACCACTGCATAGCCTCGGAAGAGACGACATGCCACACATTGGAGTGCTCGCCCTGGGATGAAGAGCGATGTCGACCAGCTGCGCAAATTGGAGAGCGAGCCCTCTCACTTTCAAACATGATATCAGACATGGTCGAAAATGAATGTCTGGCAACGGTTGCCGCCTTCTACGAAACAGTCACGGAAGAACAAGAGCCAGCAAGACGCGTAGAAGAGACGCGTAGAGAGAACGTGATGCCGTGTGACAAAGAAGACCCGAGTGCAGGCGTCGGGCTTACGCGTCATCATCGTGGGAAAATTGCCCACGATGACGATCGGCCTGCGGATTATGAGGAAGCCAGGTGTTTTCTCAATTAAAGATCCGCGGTGAAGACGCCCCTATAAAAGAAAAAACAACCGGAGCAGGAAAAGTTCACTGCAACAACACGAAGTCCGCACACAAGACCCGAGCGCGGTCATGCCGCGCGTCCAGTAGGACGTAGTAAGTAGTGAGTAGTAACTCACGGGGCTTTAAAATCCAGGTGTAAAGCACACTTCTTTTCCGATATTCCTGCAACATAATAAACATTAATACCTTGCCTCCTGCTAAGGTCGGTAGGTGGAACACGCGCCGGTGACCACCGTCTTCCCACATGTATGATCTCAAAAGAACAGGTTTGCCACAATGTCCGGGCTCGGTGGCGTGTTCGCACCCAGCACCGGTAGCGGTGGCCGGTGCCGGCGGTCGCGGGTGACGTACCTGCACGAGCACGGTGACGACGAGCCCCGAGGCGAGCGCGCGGTAGAGCGGCGGCGCCGCGGCCGGTGCGCAGCCAGGCAGACACGTCAGCAGCACCAGCAACGCCGCGCCCGCCGCCTCGGCCGCGCACACGCGCCATAGTGCCGCCTCGGGGGGCGCGCGCGCCAGCTCGCGCGGCACCTCCGCGCCGCGCGCCTTCCACCCGCCGCAGCGCACTGCACAGCGCAACAATCGCTCAGCGGGACCGTCCCCACCGCCTGTTGGGAGCCTCACTCCAGCTATGTCATAGTTTTACCACAAAATATAAGTATTCAGAGACTACTAGAAGTATAACGTTTAAATCATTGACACCCATAGTGGTCTATATCGACCCCCAGGGGTCGACGGTGACCTGCAAGGGGTCCACGCCAACTGTCAAAAACATATTTGAAGTTAATTTTACAACATTGTTATATTAACTACGCTTAAGGGGTCTATCCAAAAGTGAAAAATATTACAAGTGGTTTACAACACAAAAAAGTTTGAGGACCTCTGATTTAAATTAAGGGAGGGATTAAAGTATTTAATTTTTTTCGCATTTTATTTTCATTTATTTTTTTATGAATTATAAAATCTCAAGTATATTGTGTCAAAATTTTAAGTCGACTAAACCAAAATTAACAGAGTTATGAGTATTTGAGCTTTTGAGCTCTTGCTCCATACGGTTTTTCTATATCTTTTTTACCGGCCGGGGGGAATTGCGCGCCGCACCCCTCAGGGAGGTCGTCCGGCGCTCGCTCCCACTAAGCTCCGGGTGATCTCTGGCCCATTTTGCCGAAGCCGTGTGATCACGTGACCATTCTGCCTGCCCTTCTGTACTCTCTTATAATCCCTAAATTAATTTCTTCGTAGAAGGGTCTTTATAGGTAAGTAAAAGGGCCTCGTAAATATTAGAGACACTATAGTGATCAGTTCAAAGGTGCCGAGCAATTGTATGTGATGCTAAAATTCCACCATTAAATTTTACCATTTCAAAATATTATGTTCGCTGGTTTTCGTATATTTTGTGTTGTTAATAGTTGCTATGATTAAATTCATTATTAAAATGTCAATAAAATTAGCAGAAAAGATAGGAAGAACAGTGGTCAAGTTTTGGGCCGATCCAAAAAAAAACCTCCAAACAAGCAGTCATTCAAACACAGCTACACCGCACTCCCGCTGATGTTTTGGAAGCCATACTTTTAAATAATTATTTCATGTTACTTAGACCTAAACGCAGATCTTCTCAACAAACTTGATCGTCAACTCAACAACTGTATTTGATTTATTTTTAAACTTCACAATTACCACCGTGTGTCTTTCTTTTCGTTCTCAACGAAAATGTTCGTTATCGCCGTTGACTGCGCACTCTCACTTCACACATTTTCTAATGTCACCCAAGTATTTAA
>WUAW01012755.1:32407-43876 GCA_017165845.1 Thaumetopoea pityocampa | reverse complement strand
ATGGAGAAGCGGCCACTTAAACCACTGCGCCATCTGTGAAGTCAATTAAATTTAAAGTAATTAAATTTAAGGTGAGTAATAAAGTGAACTATACTGAGAGTTTTTCGTATAAATAAAATTCAGATTAAGAACTGTATGAGAACTAAAATCACCAACATAGCTCGCAAACTCACCAAATTATATTGACTGACGAAGCAAACAAGTAGACAGCAAATCGAAATATATGGCGCAGGAGGCTCTCCAGTTCAATAGACAGATGACTTACATAAGGTGGCTAGTAGTGGCTGGATAAGGAAAGCAGTATATGTCCTAGGCGGAAAAAGATTAAAATGATAATGATTAGAATTCAAACTCTAGATAACCAAATCATAAATACTAAAAAATATATCCTTTAGTCTATGAAATAGATTATTTGGTCTGTGATGAAAGTACAATCAATTTCTACGTCGTCGAAATTTCCGAGAAAATATCTGATAACAATACTGTCTCACAAATATTCTCACAGAATGAGAAAGGTTATATTGGTTCCATCCACCACGGAAGACTACACGCCGTCCAGAAAATGTCTCAAGTTTTCCTCGCGATGTTTTCTTTTACCGTTTGAAGCGTGTAATAATTAATTATTCATATGTATGTAATCTTAAAAAATCAGTCGTTCTTGCCTTAGATTCAAACTCAAGATCTATAACTTATCAGAACCTAATCACATCACTAGACTATTACAGCTATTATTGATAATATTGGAACGAAACAATTTAAAAAACCTGACATAAAAATTATATAATTAGATCAAACAAGATGTACTTATAAAAATAACCTATCAATATAACTACCTCAGAATAGGTATGGTCTGAATGACAAGCCTGACCATAATGGGAAAACTAATGACTAATCATCAATAACAGTAATCAATTTGAAACATTGGAATAAAACTGTGACTACCTTTACGAAAGACCGTACTTTTAAGTCAATAAACTTACGGGAACCTTCGACTAGTCACCGTGCTAATCGTTAGATTAACGTCAAAACTCTCAAAAAACAATTAAATGAGATACATCCATTAAAACATAAAATATGTTATTGAAATGAAGATCTTACTGAAGGAACCTGTGAATATTGTATAATTACTATCAGACAAGGTGATTTTATGAAAATTATATACCACCTAAGAAAAACTGTATAGACCAAATGACTTTAGCCTGCCATAACGGCGTCAACTACAAAAAAATGTCAATGTTGTGTTCGTCGTCTGTGACTGATACGAAATCACACTTTTTATTGTACAATGTTGTACAAAATGAAAGTCTTACTTTAAATATTGCGTATTTTAAAATGAAATAAATTTTACGAAAATTGTAAGCTTTAAAGAACGTACCTTTCCCTGATTGACTTTAAATTTAACCCAATCTTTGATTAAGACATTAACAAAATGGGTGAAGAAGATGAATATGCATGTGTGAATAGAGCGCAATTAAAAATCAAGGATAACTCCGGAATTAAAAAGAAAAAAAAGAAAAAATCTAAGAAAGATGTGGAGAAAATAATAAAAAGTGAAATAAAACGACAAGTTGAGTACCAAACCCCGAGTACAATCACAATCAATACAAAAACTAAAGCTGAAATGGCTTTTCAAAAGATGCAAGAAAAAATGGTAAAGTTACAAGTTTCTTATAAAATATTGAAATTTCTGCAATCTGTATAAATTTCTGGGCAATATTTAGACCGTTTACATGTTTTCTAGATTGATGAGTCCTAACTCCAGATCCTGGTAGGGACAGCAGTATGATACATGTTTCGACCCAAATCATGGGTTTTTATTAGTATTTGTATATTTGTGTATATCCTTTCTAGTACCTAGTTTGGGGTTAGATCAATGTATGAAAGTATCTAGAATATATTTCTCACAACATCAGTTTTGATGATGATGCAGTTAAATTTTCCCAGTTCTGTTACTGCCTGTTAAATTGTAACATCCCCATTAACATTTTACCACAATAATGAGCCTATTGCCAACTGATAGATGTTGCATGATTGATACTCCTTTAGTCAACTTTTATTAAACATAGGAAAAATTTGTGGTATTCTTCTCTTAACCAGAATCCTACAAATACATAAAGCAACTTATATAATAATTATTTAAAATTTTTACTGTAAATTTAAGTAAAGATGAGCTTAATTTAATCATATCACAATTGCACTTCCTGTATGTGTAACAAATAATTTATATGCCTTTATTAATTTTATGTGAAGTATCTACAGAAACAACAGTAATAGTTCTACTAAATTCTAACTGTCTACTCAAGGTGTACAACTAAATAATTTGTTGCAGCAAACACAAAGGATACAACAGAAAGCTGAGATGACACACAAACAGAGAGTAGAGAAGTTTAACCAACACCTGGACAGTTTGACTGAACACTTCGATATACCTAAAGTGTCTTGGACAAAGTAAACCTACTAATGAAAATATATTCATACTAATTAAATGATGTTAGCCTTAGTTACAAAACCTATACTGTATTCTTAGAGAACATAGTTTAATACAAATTTTTAAACAATTTAAACTAGAAACCAATACAGAAAATGTTTCAAAGCTAGTACTAAAGAAGACTATTTTGTAAAATGATGGATAACAATTTTCTGTACCATTGCATACTTACTATATTGTAAATTGAGAAATAAATTTTATTTTTTTTAAATTAGTAATTTATTATACCTCACATTCCAATTACGTACTGTTAAGCCAGGTTCATGAATCATAGATATTCAGAAATTGATGAAACTTGCTTTCATACCCATATCATCATCTTAATGGATGCATTCATGAACTCTGTACTTAAAAACATTGTCAGATTTTTAGAAACGAATCCATTTTAATGCATTTAAAAACTAAAGCTTGCTGTGTGGTACTGACATGACACAATTTCTACCTCTTGCTGTGAATGTGTACGGACAGTATTTCCAGTGCTTTAATGAACACCAAGTGTGAAGATATGACAAATCGCTCTTTTATGTAGACTGGTAATGATTAATGCTTGCTTGAGGCAATGATAGAAATTTATGAGACTAGATTTTAATTAAATTGCAACAGTTTATTTAAATATTTTTATTCAATTAATAATTCTACAATAAACAATGTCGAGTTTGGACGGATTAGTTACAAAGGTACATAATATTTATGACTTAAATCATACTTTTATAATCATCTACAATAACTTTGTTTGATAAGACTTTTTTGTAAAATGTATTTAATTACCATACTTTTCATTGGTACGGGTCATAGATTGCTACAGCAATATCACAAAAATAGGTTACATCGGCATTCTTCGTCGGCGCAGACGGTTACTAACACCAATTAAAACCGATTGTAAACACCAATTCAATAAAGACCTTATTACGCTACGCGAAAGTTTGAAAATTCATGAACGACATAAACAACGATGACAGATGATCTCGTGTTATACGGCTTATAACGTGCGGAAGCCCTAATGACTCACATTCGACCAATGGCCGACGTGAATTTCACTGGCATAAACGCACTGCTTTACAATTGGTTGAAATATTTTCGCGCCTTTCAAAAAAATGCTTACTGCGCAATTACACACTTGTAACTTATTTACATAATACTACTGTACAAACTAATAAAAAATTGTTATTCTAAACTACATAACAATTTCGAGTATACAACGCAGTAACTTTAATTATAATTAAATTATAAAATATAAATATGGTTTATATAAATTTATATATAGTCTTGTGGTACACATTGAGCATACTACTTGTAAATATCAACTTGTTTTCTGATGGTACTATAACACAAAAAAGTGTTTGAATTAATAATAGTACAATTTTATAGATAAAGCTATAAGGAAAATCTTATATACACAATATACTATGCACGTTAGAAATTATACCACTTTTACATGATTAAATTAAAACACATGTTGGACATCTTAAATGCTTAAATTCTATTGGTCACGTAAGCGAACCAACTTCAGACTGCGCATGCGAATATTCGTGACTAATTGTAGCAAATAATTGCAAGATGTAAACTGATGTCACACAGGAACCCATATAACCCCTCTTCCCCAACCCTGCCCTTAAGACAAAGGACCCTCTTAGTAAAAACGACTAATATTCCCTGAATAACTTTTGTATTAGTACCACAAAAATAACTATCATACGGATTAATATGTTTATGTAATGTCAATTGATTTATTTTATTAGCGTTTATAACTCAGCTAATATCATGACGGGCAAACTAGTAATACCCTTGTGCACTTAAAGTTCAACCTCCACGTGAAAGTTATAGTTACGAAGTTTAGTCAAATTAAAATTGACACTCGTATTTATATTTCACAATGCGCTAAAAGAAGTATGATTTCAAAAATTGTTGTACACGGGTAACAAAGGTGCCAATATGCTGCAAATTATTCTGTGACAATACACACGACACGACAATATTCGCTTTCTTAATCTTCAATTAAGTCTTTAAAAATTCATACACCAAGAACCAGTCTTATAAACTGAAAATACACATTAATAAGGCACATATTAAATCTATCACTTGAGATTCGTGGCAAATGTTTATTTGAACTAAACAGCAATAAGTACTTATAGTAGAAATAGAACTTTACTTACGATGTTTCGTTACCTATTAAAAATAAAATTTATTTTTTTAAGATAAGGTGCTAAGAACAAGAGAATTTTGTTTTAAAGTTCGCTAGGTTATTATTGTTATTACTAAGTCAGTATTTGAAAATAAAGTTAGTAAAATGCAATGGAATAAATTCTCTTAATTCCCTTAGTTATTAACAGATTAGCCTTTTCTAAGTTCCATAGCATAGAAAAAAAGAGTAGCATAATAATGTATGAAGAGGTACCCTCGAAAATGCCACTGAACACAGTTACTTGCATGTTATGATATATAAATAACATCAAACAACAAATAGTTTCACTTACATATTTTCAGTCAATCACACTTTGAATTAGTTCATTCTTAAAAATTAAAAGATCAGTTTGACTTAAATATATGATAAAAAATAACTTACTGCCAAATTGTAAGGTAAATTAATTGTTTTTAACCACTAAACTTAACCGTCAGACTACATTACATTAAACCTACAGTAATTTTACCGTAATCAAGACAAATAAAAGTATAGTAGATATATTTGATAAATTTGTAGTAGCGCCGTTGTTCCAAAATGAAAATCTAAACACTTTAATATAGTTTTCCTTCAGTGACCATGGATCACTACCGTCATCGAAGTGCATGGGGCATTGATCGCGTTCTCTCTCATACTCTTCCATTTCGATAGCGACAGCAGCGCCCTCTGTATAGTTCCACGATGTAACGTCTTGTTTCAAGTCGCAATATGGTCCAAGAGCTTGAGACATTAAAACTCTAGAAAGGAATGAAGCACTTAAGAAATCGATACCCCAACATACCAATATACACTAGACTTAATCAGACGTAGTATACGCGCGAATTTATTATGAGACGAAGCTTCTACCTCCGTCTGTCCGAACAACTTGCAGACTAATTGTTGTTATTATTATTATTATTCTAAAAAATATAATATCGACGCCCCCACAGAATAAAATAGTAATCCAAAATGTCCAACTGTAAAGGAAAAATAAAAAACTTTACTTTCCATAATACTGAATCTTTCGTTGAAAAAAATTATTTTTTGGCTATAAAATGAATAATGATAAAAAAATCACAAAAATAGGAAAATTTTAAACAACTGTAAAGTTCAAATATGGAATATTTTTTACAGTAACCTGTCTTTACCATTATATTCGATAGAGGCATCTATATTTACAAAGAGAATGTCTTGTGTGATCCCTCACTTATTTTCCATTCATTTATTTCCTAGTAGAGAACTCAATTTTAAGTTAAGCTAGCCTTTACTGTATTTTTTTTTTGAACTTTAGTTTGAGAAAAACGCTTCACGACAGATAATACGCCATAAATTATTTATGACACAAAGTCCAAATATAAAAATGTTCTTTTTAGACATTCTTTCTTACTCTTTTTAGACATGTAACAGATTGTAAATAAATTAAAAAATATCACCTGTTAAGATCGGCTCTTTGATACACCCAACATCTATATTTAGAGAAAGGATCCAATTCATCATATGTAATCAAATATGATTTCAAATTTTCTTTCCAGAAACCGATACATTTCATCTTGTAATCTGGGTCACTGTAGATATCGACAGGTCGTCCCAAATAGTCCACAGACAAACAATAGTTCTCCTTTATCTGAATGGTTTTTTGGTCTGTATCGCAAACTGAGAAATCGCTAATGTTCAATTTACAGTGCAAATTCGGTCGAGGACTTAATGTCACACCTCCCAAAATTCTTGTTTCAAATCTAACATCACCTCTTTGTGTAAAATTAAATTTGCCAGCAACTGGACATCGGATAGCACTGGGATCTTTCTTCAAAAAAATATCATATCTCCACTGCTGTTTATTTTTAAACTGTACCCATGAACATACCGTGTGGAAGTTGCTTTGAATCATGGCAATACCTTTCCGGTACCTAAAAACAGAGAGGGAGGATATCACATGCACTAGATGCAAATTACATGTATTATTATCATTATAAGATAAAAATTAATAATAGTCACCTTATTATATTGTGATGCTGAGTTACGAAATCAAAGCAAACATAATCTTTCTGACAACCATCAACTGTTAGACGGGCCATCATAACACGACTGTCACGCTGTTCTCTGGAAATAAAAAAAATATTGATCTACAATTTACAGTGCAATTAAATAAAACAGCACTTGTTCAAACTAGTTGTAGCTGCCTGTAGTTCGCAGCTTCGTCCGTTATAACAAAATGATCGTGATGATGTTCATTTTAGGATTCGTTAATTGTCTGCAAAACAGTCATCATCATAGTTAACTCATCTATTGTCCCACTGCAGGGCAGTGTCCTTTCAGAATGACGGGGAGTAACCCCTCTCTTTCATATAGCCTAATGACTAGTCCAGGCGCTGGCCTAATGTGGGTTAGCAGATTTCATACAGCATAGAGAAAATAATGCAGGTTTCCTCTCGATGTTTTTCTTCACAGTTTGACGCGAGTGGTAATTAATTATTAATACGCACATGATCTCGAAGTCAAGAAATGCGCCTTGAACTCGAGATCTATACTTATATACTTAGCAGTGCATAGCCATACTACTAGACCATTTAAAAATATATGTATGTTATTACTCTTCTAAAGCTTACTTGGATTAATTTGCCCCGAATTTATTACCATTTATTACTTATAACTATCTATAATGGTGGTAATTCTGCACTAACAAAACTTAACTGAATTTGGGATCTCTCTTTCTTTTTCTAATACCACGCGCCAAAACAAGACTGCAACAATTTTGACGCTGTCAGTTTTGTTTAGACATGTCAAAGTTAAGTTCTACATATAAATTTAGATGTGACCTCGGAACATGCCGACTAAAAATACGCAACAGAAATGTAGGTTGGTACTCGCTAAATTGTTGCTATCTCGTTTTGGCGTCTGACATAAAAGATAGGGAAAGCCTAAATTTTGTTAAGATTTGTTACAAAAATATCAATTTTATATAAGTTGTTAATGAGTAGTGTGCTTGTAAAAGTTTTATCTATTAAATAGCTGTGGCCCGCGGCTTCGCACGCGTGTTTAGTTTTTTTTTAATCTTTAGTTTTAATTACATTGTACCTCTGTGGACGACGTTTGCGGTGTTCCCTTTTGGGACTAAAATTACTAAGCTAATCACCCTATTTTTGAAAAACGCCGATATACGTGTACAATTATTTCTAACCAAAGTTGGTATATTAATTTTCGTGTTCCTTACTTTGAAAATGACAGACTTCCACAGAATCATTCATCCCTTATTTTACTCCTTTAGGGGTGAAATTTCTAAAAATACTTTCACAATGGATGCTTAAAACATGAAAGGCATCAACTGCAGAAATTTCAAGTTTGTAAGCCCCAGCGGTTTAGGCACTGCGTTGATGAATCGGTCAATCAGTTAGGACAAGTAATTATGTATGTATAGATTATTGTCTTGCTAGGATATATTTATACTAGTTTGGACATATATTTACTGTCATCGTTAAATAAAGTATTTATGAAATTGAAAAAAAAAAAATAATTACTAGGCTAACATTCAGTACAGTGCAGTATTTGTGATAAACGGGCAGTAAAATAGACTAACATTGATATATTTTTAAACTACATATGCTTAGTTATTTGGTTATTCCCAAATATTTCATTATCTATATATAAATTACGATTACCTGCATACATAAATTGTCTTTCTAAATCTTCCTTCATCTGGATAGTAAGTTTCTATGATATGCGTTTCATTGATGTCTACGTCAGCATCAATATTGGCCGTATTTATCCATTTCCCAGAGAAATTTTGTGGTAATCGGCATCCTGGTTCAACTACTTCAGCCTGCAAACATAAGCGAATATATTAAATACACAATTTTTCAGTATAATGGTGCAGCCACATTACAACATAAATATATGAATCAAAGTATCTTATTTTGCTAACCAAATTCGAAAAAAGAAACAAACACAGATAACAAACCATAGTCTATGCTTACCATCATTTGATATCTGTGTAAGTGCGTGTATGTACGAACTATTTTTATTATCGGGTGATTCTAATAATAGTGCCATCAATCTCTTGCCGCGGGAACCGGCTGAGGTATAATATTAAAGTAATGGATAAAGACGACATCACACAACAAATAAAGGTAAATTAGCTTGGAGACGTTTTTAAGTTTGTGGTAGTGTTTGTACACACAGTGACTAAAACTGGAATAAACCAGTTTGCGCTAGCAATCACCCGCCTCGTACTCTCGCATCGGTCACTTATAAGTAACGTTAGAAGTTAGTAATACATATTAAATTACATTTAATATGTATAATATTAAGTACCTACCTATAATAAAAAAAATACATATAAAAAGTATTTATTTATCTGCGGACTATACACTATTACAAACGCAAAAAATGTCTCCAAGCTAATTCGGCTGTATTTGCATATTATTGTACAATTTTGAATGATGTTCTACTACTCTCCTGTCACTGTAATGATGATATTGATAATGAAATAAATGGAAAGAAATATTACCTTAACAGGATTAATCCGATATCTCTCTGGCGATTTCTCAACAGTCTTCAGTGTGTTACACTCGGGTGTAATAGAGGCTCCAATATAAAGATCATCATCTCTGTTCTTAAGAAAACATCTGTATCTCTCATCTTTACGAGATTCCTTTGTGTTTGCGACGGCAAAGAACTGATTCTTGTTCACAAACCAGTGGCCTGAAATTTATTCTAATACAGATTAAATTACAAAAGACCTTAAATTAAAAACAGCACACAAATCTCACAAAAAAATCTTATATACAGTAGTACAGTTGGAAGATTTCATACTAAAATGGCAATTGACCAGGTTGGAATGAAATGCAGAAGGACCATTCATTGTGGTGGACAATTGAAGAAATCTATGTCCAGCAGTGACAGAGATATGGGATAATGATGATAAGTAGAGCATGTATTGAACTTGGGACCATGTGTCCTGTGAAACATCTGTAATCAATGGAAATAACACCATAATCTATTTTAATTTATGCTTACCCAGACAGCTATACTCAACAACACCATCAAATGTGTTAGACATTCCTGCACACTTCCTATATGTGATATTGAATTTTTGATTTGTGATCAAAAATTGAGTTCCAGCCGTCTGACATGATTTGATCTGGTTGTCTGGGTGATTGCATTCACCAGTAAATCTGAACCTATTCTGATATGCAAAATGCCAGACACCTTCCAGGGATGAACGGCAATTTACCTAGAAATAATTATATTAATTAAAATATAAAATAAACGTATTGTCAGTGTAGGTTGAAAACTAAATAACTGCCATTTGGTTAAATGGCAGTTATTTAGTTCTCTACCTGCGCCGACGATATACGTAGTCGGTCCCATAATGAACTGGCCTGACAGAGTTCTACGCAACTTGTTGATACATGTTATGTTGCATCGAATAGTACATTTATCGTGTAATTTATATACGAACAAGCATCGACATGAAAAGCGTAGTCTCAGTTTAACAGTGATTTGAACAACAAGAGTCGCGTATTTCTTCAAAATGTCGACGATCGAGTACCGAAGCGTCATAAAGTTTCTGTTTAAAGAAAGCTTATCCCCCGCCCAAATAAAAGTACGATTAGATGGTGTGTTTAAGGAGTCTGCCCCCTCTTATAGCACAGTGAAATATTGAGTGAAAGAGTTTCGCCTCGGGAGAAAAACTGTCGACCCGTGAAACTGCTCACTCCCGAAACTATTGCTCTAATGGAAGAGGTTTTAAGTGACCGCCGTTCGAAGATTAGAGAAATTGCTGCTAGATTTGGGATCTTTGAAAGTACCGTCCATCGTGCAATGTGTGAACATCTTCATATGAAATAAGTCAGTGCAAGATAGGTTCCGAAACTTCTTTCAGCTGTTCAGAGACGAGAGAGTGCGTTGTGCTTCCAAGTTTTTGGATCTATGTGGAGAAAACCTAAAGAATGTGATAGAGCGACTAATAACTGGTGGTGAAACTATAGTCTTGTATTATAATCCAGAATACAAGCACGAGTCAATGGAATGGCGTTATAAGGTTGAAAAGCAACCCAGAAAGGCAAAGGTGCAACAGTCCACTAAAAAACTCATGTGCACAATCTTTTGGGATTTCCAAGGTGTTTTGATGGTGGATTTTAAAGAACGCAATACAGTCGTAAATGGCGAATAATATGCTTCATTAATATATAATATACGGGACATAATAAAAGAGAAGCGCAGAGGCAAGCTGTCTAAAGGCGTCCTGTTGCTTCACGACAACGCAATTCACACTGCCAGTGTTTCGAAGGATGCAGTTCGTAAGTGCGGGTTCACGGAACTGAAACATCCGCCTTATAGTCCTGACGTGGCCCCGTCCGATTATTATTTATTTCCAAATTTAAAGCGGGACTTAAGGGGAAGAAAATTTTCAAGCGATGAAGAGTTGCAGACAGCCGTCTTCAGTCATTTTGAAGACAAAGATTGTGCCTGCTTTTATAAAAACCTAGAGATGTTGATTCACAGATGTGAGAAGTGTATCAGTATTAGTGGAGATTATATTGAAAGATACGACATGTCTCATTGTCCGCGGAGGCGAAATGTTGGCTCCGGATAGCCATTTTGCTACATTAAACGATCGTAGCAGGTGGAAGGAAGTGGTCTCAGCCTACCCCAATGGGAAAGAAGCGTGATAGTATATATGTATGTACTATAGTCTCTGCCTACCCTTATGGGATATCGGTGTGAGTGTATGTATACATACATATTAATAAATAAAATTGGTAGTTTCTATTTCTTCGTTTGTTCATAGTTAGGCCAATTCATTGGGGGGGGGGGGGGGGGG
>WUAW01012755.1:6794-17758 GCA_017165845.1 Thaumetopoea pityocampa | reverse complement strand
ATTTTCAATAATTACTTAAAACAATGCATTTTTTTAGTTGTACATCATATTTTACGCTGTCAGCTACCGGTGTCTGACGCGGCCTAAGCGGAAAGTTCAGTGTCAGTCGACTGACTGACGGCTGACGTGACGCTTAACGTGTTAATAATTGTAATAAAATGCGGCCAATGAGAAGCAGTAGTAAATGTAAACAAACAAGAGGTTATTTAAGAATGGCAAGGCAAGAGAAAAACATTCATATTCTCTATCTAGACTACTGTCTACAAATTAGAATGTACCAGTGTTTCTATCCACTCTTCTTCTTTGCGTATCGATGGCAAATTGTTGGGCACTAAAGTCCACTAATAAGGAATAAATAACACTGTTATAATTATTATGACCCAAACAAATGAACATACTAACAAATGTAAAAACTAGTCAATTAACTACAAGTTAAATGTTTGTTAAAAGGGGAACCAACATAGATATCGCTTCTCGTGGGCTATATAAATATGATTTGATAATTTAAATACACAAATATATAATAAACATTTGATTCACGCGTCGAGTGGGGACATGGAATGTTATACGCTATAGTTTAGACGCCGAGAGAATGTATTGCTGACATTTCGTTATGACACTGATGTGTTAAACAATTTACAATAAAAAAAATTCTATTTACAATAAACGTAATTGACGACTGATTGGCACAGTAGCAGTGACACTGCTTCCTGTGCCAATGAATCCCAGGTTCGAACTCGGTAGGCACAAACTTTGTGTGAAATGCTTGTATCCGAGTGATGGAAGTTATTTATCTATATACAGCGGGTAGACAAAAAAATCTAAACACGCTGCATACAGGACACGTAAGTTTGGCCCTCCACTGTACAACACGTGTTGCGGTTTCCGATCGGTTTTTATTTTCAATGTGTCATGTGGATCTTCGTTTTCTGTCAGCAGTGACCAGCTCACCTGTGAGTGTCGCGGTGTGAAAGTGGTGCGGTAAAATGGGCGACCTGACAGACTTCCAAAGAGGCATGATCGTTGGTGCCCGTCTGGTTGAAGCTTCAGTGGCAACAGTGACGAACATTGTGGGGGTGTCGAAAGGCTCTGTGTCCAATGTCACGAGGGCAATGTAACGATATAATATCGTTATCTAGTTCCCAAGATACGTGAAGTCCTAGTTTTGGACTAGAACCAATGAGTGTGTCCTGAATAATATTATGTTACGTATAAAATTATTAGTAGAATATTTAAAACACAAGAAAACAGTATTATATGAGAGGTATCAGAACAGTATTCTCTTGACGTTCCAACTTTACATAAAATATGCATTATTTTGTAGAATTTAATAATAGTACACCTATTATATTTCCACATTACATAGGCAACAACAACATTATAAATAACCATGTTATATTAATTAATGAAATTATTATAAAAATTGAAGTTTCACTTTGTTTTATGTAAGTTTACTACATAATATTAGTAAAAAAATCTATATAGAGATGTTTTGACATCATCAGATAGTGACTTCAGAACATTTCATCCGTGACAACCCGAGTTCTAACATTTTTTCATAAAATCGTTTTTTAATGTCATCTTTAAGCATACAACGGAACAGATAATATTAATCGCTTAATTGACTTCAATTAAGCGATTAATATTATCTGTCAAACAAATTTAACAAATCAAGGCACTTGCCTTGGTTTGTTACGAATATGGGTATTCTATGATAACATTGATAACTATAAACCCTGATTAAAAGCTAAAAACTCCTATATACAATAAAACAAGTTAAACTCAAAATATAGGGAATTTTAAGTTATCATTAGGAAGACTGAAAAACGGATGTAATACTTTTTTTTTAATCTACTCAATGCAGAATAAATAAATCAGCTCTTTGTTCCTCCTGTAAAATTTGTCTAGATGCAGATACTATCTCAGGTCACGGACGACATACAATGTTATATATTGTAGTCTTAGGCTTAAACTCATGAAGTACCACAAAACGTTTATTTTGAAGTGATTTCTATCTCGGCAATTGAGGAATGAAGGTAATGCGGCATGCATGAGGACCGTGGACCGCTATCGTGTCACCCGAGTGGATTTTTGGACGGCCGAGGCCTGGCATTGCTTTGTATATTATTATTACTTGACGCGCTTAACATCTATTAAACAACCGGATCGAATAAGACTAGACCATACCGAAAAAGTCTCTACCGTTTCCAAATAAACTCGATCGTATCGAACAAGACTTGATCGTATCGAACAAGACTCGACCGTATCGAACAAGAATCGATCGTTTCGAACAAGACTCGACCGTCTCGAACAATATTTGATACTAATTTCCCACTTATCACAACGTATTTTCATTTCGTTACTGTTATACGTATAAGATAAGCCTTAGTGTTCAAATTTTAATTGACCGAAAAATCACTACGTGTGCATATATGTACTAAATTTTAAATTGTACAAAAACCCCCAGTCAAAAGCTTCGTGTCGCACAGAATCATAACAGCAATATTACTGAACATACTTTATAATACTATTATACTTTATTAACGATATTGTTCTCTTACAGCTAACAATAATACATGTTGATCAAATATTCCATCTAAAAATTAACACATTCGACAGCGTTAAGCCGCATCACATTTTAATAACCAAAGTAAATAAATAAATCGCTCTATGAAACAATACAGTACATTTTAGATAAACAATTGAGCTATTGTCTAGATTTACAACCCAGGGATATCTGTAACCATGCCATCGTCATATAAATCGATATAAATACTAAATTGCACGAACTATGGAAACATTTATATATATTTACAAAACATGTCTACGGAACAACTAAACTATAATAAATATAGTTATGAAAGACTTGACATGGTTACCAGAGTCGCATACCACCGAGCCCCTCTGTGCATGAACTGTGTTGAGAAGGGACAAAAGGTGTCAAAATAGCTCACGTTAATTTTTAATACCACTGGTGTACTAAACAGGACATATCGTAAATAAAAGCTTTAGAACGATCTATTGGAATGAAAGTAACTGACCATCCAAATGATTAAATACAGTCGACATCTCGTTTTGCAATCGCACATTAAATCCAAAAAAACATTTATATTAAGAAACATCGACATTTAAGCACAACATCATATTTCGTAAGATATACAAGTAAATAGAGTAAAATATTAAAATTTGCCCATGTCTATAAACGAATCGTATTGGAGGTCGTAGTTATCGCAGATGTTGTCATCGGGAGCACCTACATTTTGAGTTGTGAAGTGACAAGGTGATTCCACATGACAAGTCGCCGTATCATTATCAGAACTGTCGCTGTTACTATCGATATACTCGTATAGTAATCTCGATTTAGTCTCGCCAGTGACACCACATACATCTGATATTTCAAATGAACTTAATAATGTCGAATTTTGCTCAACGTTGATTGCATCGAATGAACTAGATAATAAAGCATCTTCGATGGGCACAGTGTCGAAATGAGACGAGCTTGCATCTTCTGTGAAGCGACCTGAATCACCGTACTCCGACACATTCGGCGATAGAGTAATATTAATGCCTAATACAACGCTTTCGCATTGTACGCGAGAAGCTTCAGCGACGTCGTGAAAACTGATTTCTGGCAATTCAAAATTTGAGATGTCTTCGACCATGTCTTTCGTTAATGATACTGAATTATCATCAGATAGCTCATCGTTTGCATTTAGCGTAACCGAATCGTAATTAGATTCTTTTTCGATGTTTAAATGTTCCAAATCATCAACACATTTAGTTGAATCATCACTGCTGTCAGATGCTATTAACTCTATGCTCCTATCCAAAATGCCAGTATCAGTGCAAGTAGACATTTCGTCTTCAAAAACAATTTCTACACTTCGTATCCTCATTAAAGGCATTTTGGCAGGAGATATTTCATTACCCTTGGCTGTTAGACCTTTTTTATGATGGCTGGTATCGATATGTGACTCGGTGCATTCGCTCACGTCGTCATAATCGATTTCGAAGCTTCTCAGATCAGATGCGCAAGGAGAGCTTTCTGTGACTTTGATGGTGTGTAGTTTCGACGAGCCGATGTGTGCATTGCTGTAATCTGGTGAGGGTGATAATGTGGTATGCGCATGTATTCCCTAAGGTTGCAACGATTCTTATTGTATAGTGGTGCCTAGATCTAGACCGCCTTCCTCTTGCATTTTCGTCAGGAATTTAAATACCCGGTATTCTTCATCTGTCTGTTTCACCATGTCGATGAGTGCTAGGAGTTTTTTGATGCCGATGAAAATCCTGAGATAACAACATGTATATTAGTATAAATATTGAAAATGGGTTTTCTAAACTGTGACTGGTTACAATTTAAGCATGAACTTTTTTTTAACAATGCACAGTATCTAAACTAAACCTTTTATGAATTTTCTGTATGAGTTTTATTGTTCTAGTTTTATAAGAACAAACAAGAATGTTTTCATGCAATATCTTTACCTCATGTCACAATATTACTATTCGGTACATATACTACTCCAATGAGAGCCATCATCGTAGTTAATTAGAGGAGCTGTGGATTTTTAGATCCTCACGTCTCAACTAGGCAAACTGAGTAGAGAGGATGGTATAAGTGTTGAGAAAATATAACTATAAAGTAAATAAACAAAGCTTTCAGTTTATAGGGTAAAATAAAAACTCGGCAGATCGTAAACATCAAAGCCCCAAGAGCGCGGAAGCACTATACATGTCCTCCATCTCGATAACATTCATTTAAATTTGTTTACCTATTCTGTAACAAAAAGTGTTCCTTCAGATTAGAGATTCATCACACAACGTAAGCCGCTTTGTGCGCAGAATTAGGTTTAGTTTGCGTTCAATTTTCATTAAATTGTTTAATGCTCTTTATTTATTGCGTCCGCCCCTTCTTCTTCTTTACCGGCCCGTGGAAATCCACTACTTGACACGAGCCTTCTCCTTAAAAAGTACGGATTTGCCATAATCTCCACGTAGATTGTAATAAAATTACAGGATAACGCCGCTTGCCGTTTTCACAGCATCCACGGGGAGATAAGACTTGACATGATATGATATTGTGACACAATTATTATGCCGGCGCCTTACGGAATAATTAATTTTCTCAGTAAAATAATATCAAAGCTTTAAAATAAATTCCTAATATTAGAATGAAATAATTCGATGACTCGTATGGCCGTGTGGCGCCGGCATAATAATGGCGTCACTTCATCTCTTCCCGTCCCCATGCTGTGAGATACTAGAATAAACAGCGGCTGCGTTATCCTGTTATTCAAAATCTACTGCAATCTCCAAGACGGCTACCAAGCGTGGAGATTATGGCAAATCCATCTTTTTTAAGAAGGAGGCTCATGTCCAGCAGTGGACTTTCATGAGTTGACGATGACGTATAATAAATTCGTGTTACTATGATTATAATAGTGTTTTGCTCAATTTGAAATAAGTACCTCGCTCCGTGCAAGTCGTTTTGTATTTTCTCAAGGTCGCGCTTGGAGAAAGCGTCGCTCTCCTCCAGCACAGCCATCACGTGCTCCGGCTGCGACAGGTTGGGCACGTGCAACACGCCCGTGAACGCAGACAGCATCTCCATATCTTCCAGCACTTGTCTGGATAGATTTCATATATTTGACTAGGTGTTATCCGCGGTTCCGCCCGGTTACACTGCCCGGTTTGTACACAAATATTATAGCTACTATCATAGAATAGTATAGATGGTATAGAGCATCCATCAGATTCTAGCACCGCTATGAATTTCTAAGTATCTGGTTTCTCTTTTACTCTGACCAATTTCAATAGCTGCATCTACTTCATGTTATCTCACCATCACATGTGTTTGACAACAGTGTATCAAATACAAATAAATAATGATGTCGTTAAAAAATAAGTTCAATAAATTTACCTTCGACTGCTAGTGCACAGAATAAGTAGTTTTCGGCCCTTCGGCGGCTGTTTCTTGAGCAGAACCAACAGAGCCTGTAGCGTCAGATTGGAGTAACGCGGTCCGATAGAGCCGTAGTCCAGGAGACGTTCAATGTTGTCCACCAGGATGCACGACAGAGTGGAGCGATACGCGTCGTCGAAGTACTGTGCAAAACAATAGGTTTGGGTTAGGGTACCACTCAAATGAGGAGGTATAGCGATGGTAGAACCACACGGAGCCAAGTCACATTTTCATATTAGGAAAACCTGTGCTTGCTCATGTAATAAAAACTTGATTGTAGTAAAGGTTAGAATTTTGTACGGAAAATAATACTAAATAGCATTTGGATCAATTGTAGTACGAAAGAATGAATATTTTTTCATACTAAACTCAATCTTGCGAAAAATGACACTTGGATCACTACAGTTCTACCATCGCCATTTTGTTAATATTATGGCATACACTGTTGAATGTATATATGTACCTTCCCCATAATCATAGACCCATCTACTGTCTCACTACAGGGCGCGGGTCTCCCCTCAAAATAGGAGGGGTTAGATTATAGTCCAACATGCTAGCCTAACGCGGGTTGGTAGTCTTCACATGCCATCGAAAAAATCTCTCAGACATGTAGATGTCCTCACGATGTTTTCCTTCGTCGTTTGAAGCGACTGATAATTAATTATTTATTAATGCGCCTATGATTTCGAAAAGTCAGAAGTGCGTGCCGTAAATTCCAACTCAAAATCTATGACTTGGCATGCCACTAGGCTATCAGTGCTTCCAACCTTCCCCATAGAACATCACAATGAACTGTTTCTTAACTTTTGCATTGAACATTTACTACCGACTCTAGGTACCATACCAACCAAACCATAGACCAAATCGCTTGGTCGATATCGTTGTTGCTACCTATAGCCCTGGTGAATCCCTAAGCAGTTCATTAATATTATGCGGTTTCGTCACATCTCCCACAGGAGACAAAAACGCAACAATATCAATGCCATTTATCACACACAGACACCATTAACTGGTCCTAAAAAATAATTAAATACCTTTCTAATCTGCAAACATTTTGCAGACTCTGTGAATCCAACCATGTCTTCGGGCGAGCAAACCTTCACGAACGGGAAGTCGGAGAGCTTGGCCAGTTCGGCAGCCAGTGCAGTTTTACCGCTGTTTGGTGGGCCTTCGAGTAACACGGACACTAAACCTGCACAAATAGTTTACTTCAATTACACACATATGTACATTAATACATACAATCACGCCTTTATTTCTGGCTCTCCGGCGGGGAATCGAACTTCGGTCTCCCTTGTGACAGGCAGGGATACAGACCACTATACTACCGGAGCATCGAAGTAGGCAGAGATTACTTCTTTCCACTTGCTACTAGCAAAGTGGCTATCCGTGGCCCACTTTTCGCCCCGCGAGAAACGAGACGTGTCGAGTGGCAAACTACGACGTCGCCATTTATAAGTTACAAAAGTGTTAAAGTTCCTCGTTGCATCCCCATGAAAAGCAAAAGAAAAACAGGGTCACCCAAACAGAGCCCCACATGCTTGGGTAAGGCTAGCCATCTTCGATGTAGCCATACCGCCATAGGCGCGGTAGCCACTGGCTTAATGGAGAGGACAGGAAAGGAAAGAGGGTGAGGTAGGAAAAGTATATTCAGCAAGGAATATGGAATTTGGGAAAAGGACTATAGTATACAGGATATTACCATCTCGGGAGGAGTAGGGAGAGGCAATAGTAGGACGGGAGGCTGGGGTTGCAGTCCACTGCTGTACACAGACCTCTCCTAAGGCGCGCCACTCAGCCCTATCTTTTGGCTGCACGCATCCAGTAGCTGCCAGCCTCAATCCGCAGATCGTCGTTCCATCTAGCCGGGGGGCGTCCCACACTACGTTTGCCTAAATGCGGTCTCCACTGTAGAATTCGCATGCTCCAACGATTGTCGGTTCTACGGCAGCTTGCTTATTCGAGCGGCTATGTCGGTAACCTTAGTGCTCTATCGAATAGCTTCCTTTCGGATTTTATCCAATAGAGAGACTCCGAGCGTTGCCCTCTCCATAGCTCGCTGAGCAACTTGGGATTTCTGGACTAGTCGCACTGTCAGATTCCACATTTTGGCACTGTATGTCATGGCGGATAGGATGCACTGGTCAAAGACTTTTAGGCTTTGCGGGATGGACAGCAAGAAGACGTGACATAAAAATGTTTACTTAAATGTGTCCAATGAAGCTAACATTTCTACCATACATTATGCGGCGACGTGACATTTCTTACCACTTGCTTCTGTAGCTCTAGCCTGCTGAATATATAACTGTCCATCTTCGAGCAGCGAGGACACCGGACTGCCCCAGTTAATAATCCCACGCGACAAAAAGTGCTCCAACGCTTCAGCTGCCGTACCGAACGCCTGAAGGAGATAACTCATTTAAATCTAGTTGGTATTAATATACAAAGAAAGTGATCTAATTAGAACACTTCGTACAATTGTATTGATTGCTCACAGACGGTCAAGCAATAGGGTAGTTGACTCAACTTTTTAAATTAGTTTTATTCAGTAAGATATTATATCTGATCTAAAATAGAAAAAAATTTATAAGTCAGTACAGTAATAAGTTAAAAACACTTCAAATTTGATAGTGCGGGTAATCGTCATGTTACAAAAAAGGATGCATATACTGTTTTATGACGTCACCGCCATTATGGTGCGGACATGCGAGAGAGATAGCGAGATGTTCCCACTACGCCCCCGCTCATCCTTATGCCCATTTTAAAATATTAATTACTATCTCATTTTATCCTTAATTCCGGTACTGTATTCACAGAAAGGTTTCTTTTTAATGGTATTTGCTGTCGCACATAAAATAATGTGTAAATACAAACATAGAAAACAATCCTATGGGTTTACTAAATTAAGGTTTAAAAAGTAGAAGGCAAATTCACTAATCACAAGGGTCAGGTTAATGTCATGTGTGATGCGTCACCGACGCATGGTGCAGGCGTGTTCTGGAGAACTTGATGGATATATATAGTAAATGATATTTACTCGGGACCATTCACTAGGTTTATTTTTACTATAATTAATTGACAGAATACGTAGGAAACCGCACAGGTACGTTCGATTCACGCATCTGTCGGTACCAGACAGTAAGGGCGTTTAAAAAAGACAACACTTTTGAGGGTGGAAAACATCTGACAGATTATTACACAATTCTGCCAACACACAAAATCATTAACAATGAAATACTTTTCTCTAATTGTTTTTACCATATACCATTACCAGCTGAGGGCCCTAAAATCCAAAGGACACAAGTGCAGAAACAATATAGCAGTAAAATTGTAACTAACCGGTTTGATATCATTCTCGAGCGCGTGCAAGAAGTCTTCGCGTTCCACCATGAGCTTTTCCATGGCTTCAGGATCAACCTCAACCTTACTAGAGGCTTTGATGAGCCGATTCATTGCAGTTGACTGTGCTGCACGCACCAAACCCTCCAACTCCGCGCCCGAGAAGTTCTTTGTAAGTGCTGCTAGTTCCTATAAACATTTGGACAGATTGTAGTTTAAGGTAAATGAGTTGACCTCTATACAGGATTATTAAAAATATACAGAAACCCTCCCATATTCAAATTTTACTTATTAAAACAAACTAGTTTTCACACGCTCCGTTATAGTCATTAAAACGAAGTAGTGGGAGTCAAATAAATGTTTCATTCATTCATTAATATTGAGTCACAAAAACCTATTAATAATTTGTATTTGTCATAGTGAATTGCAAATATTTTAGTATGAATATTCTGCAAATAAATAGAGCAACCCACTAACATGTAAATTATATAAAGTATACTTAATATAACTGAAAATAACTAGAAAGTATTCCTATTTGTAGAATGTTTATTTGTTCGGTTCCCGGTGTTAATGAATTGTTTAAAAAAATTATCTTATTAAACAGCCTTCATTTGAAAATAAAGTGTTGTGAAAGCCTCACATAAGTTTATCAGATGTTTAGAGTGTCTATATATTTGAATAATAAGAGGAGTTTGGAATATAAAATCTTTTCTATTGGTAACTAATGCCTTAGATATTAAGTCCACCTCAGTTTGCCTTTACACATTGTGTATGAAGTTTTGAAATAAATTGTATTAACTATTGGTGGTAGGGTTGATAAACGCTAAATATCTTTTGTACTTAGGTATGCTAAAATAGTAAATATATCAATAAACATCTATCTCACCTTAGAGTCAACATTGTCGGCCATTTTCTTGAACTCTTTCATCCGTTTGGTGTGAATGTTTAGAATCTGCACTCGACCGTGTTCGTCCGGTAAACCGATCTCCATCTGCACCTCCAGCCGGCCGGGTCGGAGCAAGGCCTCGTCGATCATGTCCCTACGGTTCGTCATGCCGATCACGAGGATGTTGTTCAATTGGTCCACACCTGTCGGGAAGAATATTCACCACGCTTAACATTCTCCACGCATCGCAGGTGTTTAGACAATAAATTTATATACATTATTATTGGATAGTAGATAGATACATACCAGACAGTAATTTAGGCGGTAGATTTTGATTGAATAAAAGGATAACGCTGCTGCCCTGATACATCCCTAAGCTGGTTCTCACAGTATCCATGGGACCAAAAGGAGTGATGCTATTATTATGTCAGAGCCACACAAGAGACTATATAAAGATGAATTCAAATTAAACAGACATCTAAATACATATAATAAAATACACGTTTAGATCACACAGCATGCAGCCAGTGTGCTCTGTGTCTTTCTAGCTCGCGCACGCAACAATACACAACTATTACGCATTAATGCGCAAAAATCATCAACACATGCTAATACAAACATCGTTGACCCACTGTAAAAATGCTATAAACACAGACAGCATACCGAAACTATCGTTAATTATGGAAATCAAAGAGTGCTGTATGCTTTTTTTTCTTCTTTTTCTACTTGGCATTATTCACAGCCTTGTTGCCAGGCTCCGCCTGTGTATGCTCTCTA
>WUAW01012753.1:136553-151019 GCA_017165845.1 Thaumetopoea pityocampa | reverse complement strand
TATATATATATATATGTATATGTATATGTATGTATATATATATATATATATATATATATATATATATGTATATATATATATATAAATTTATTACGTGACAAGTACATAACTATTCACGATAACATTTTCATACTGTATACTTATATCTTAAATCTGAACTTTGGTTAGATCCAATAAGCGTAGGCCTTAATTATGTATGTAAAATTATTTTTGCACACGTTGTTCTTACCGCGATCATGTGAATTCTATGTATTAAATATATTTTATGTAATAAATATTCATTAATTTATTTATACATGCAAATATTGTGTTAATTCGCAGTGAATTCTCACACTAGAATTCCTAACGTTTTTCAATGACACGATATCGCTATGATTAATGCAGAATAATTTCCTAATTTCAATTTTTAGTTTTATAATTCCACAGTTTTATATCTTAATATTTTCTTGAAATACTTATATATATTTTCATTCAACCTTCTAACAAAACGATACGAAAATTATATTAAGTATTATACATACTTTTTCTATATTTCATAAGAATAAATGAAGCTACTAGACCGTTTTACGGGCGTGTGCTTCTCTGGGCAATTTATAGCAAAGGTTACACCTGCTATGATATGTTAAATACATTTTTAAATTAAATGAAAATAACCACAACGTCGCTATTAACGCTGGTCCATTAAAACTCAGTATCTAATCTGTAGAAATAATACAATTATTGTAGTGCAGATAGTAGTAACTGTGAAATATTCCCTATTTCGATTTGGTCAAATATTAAAATATTTTGTCTTAGAGGATATGAATAGGAAGCATAGATAACATTAGGTATTAAAAAATAACTTATCTTTTACATAAATAATCCAGAAACGAGATCATGATTTGAAATCCTGGCTCTCGTTTCTTTATTTAGTACTAAGTTTATTTATTATTAACTTTGTTTTTTTATTTTAATAAACAAAGTTGCTCGTACTAATTTTGAAATTATGAGTATGGTTTATAATTGATAATCACAAATTTGGTTACAAACCTTGGTTCTCACTTCTGAACTAATTTTGTTAAACATAACCAATATTCATTTGATGCTTTTTAAAATTGAATGCAATTGAATAATCTCACTTCCTTTTAATATATTTATTTAAAACTACAATGTTTATATAGTAAAAATATGTCTGAGTAGCAAAAAAGATAATCTGGAAGGTAATCTTAAAGCAGACGGATGAGGTGTCATAATCGTATCTCATGTGAAGTACTGCATCGATCAATTAAAGGGCTGAATGCAATGACCCAATTTTGTTGCAGAGCTAAATCTGCCGACATGTGCACTGATGTTAATGCATTTTATATTGGTTCAATTGGGAGGAGCGACGGCGCGGTATGCACGTTGTGTGGGCGATTCGCGGGAACGCATTAGGGGCGCCGGCGGCTCGCACGAGCAACACTACGCACTACTTTAAGATTAATAGGGTTTTATAGCTACTGTCTGGAAATATTGGACTTTATGCTTTCATGACGTAAGGATTGGAATCTTTACGTTTTGCTTTTAATAGCCTGTCTGGGACAAGACCATTTATGGACAGTAGCTCGAGTCTTGAAACATTACTTTCTAAACTTGACTTGTAAGGATAAAAAATGGTTGACCCTTAGCATTATCCTGACCAGTGTGGGCTATTATTGAGAATTGACTGTTGTCTGATGTTATTCTCATAGCACTAACAATTCCTATAACAACTAGTGTCACTCAAACATGCATTACTTGGAGTTTTCTGTGCCATCTAAAAATCGCAGGAGATCCATATCTAATTTAGATGTTAGGATGAGTGCATCGTTATATATGCTTGTGTGGTACCAGCATAAGAATAACGTCAACACATATCTTCATGGTAGATCCCCCCCATTTCGAAGAAGAGGCCCATGTCTAGCAGTACACTTGCATGGACTAATAACGATAATGTTGTTGCTAATGAAGCATTGCTTAATGTAGAGATTGCAAACCATTGACAAAAATATGAATGTATTACTTCAAACTTCGCAGATTCTGAAGTATACATGTACACTATACGTACAATAATGATAGAAGACTCTGATTGAGTCGCGACTAAAGTTCAAGATAGAGTTCGTTACATAACAATATTATGAATCAGACGTAAATTAATTCGTCACGTGTTGTATCAATTAAAACACGCATGCAGAATCAATTGCTTGCATACATCCAAAAACGGGCGCGAACAAGGGCAGGTCATGTGGATAGGGCACGGCGCAATCGTGCGTTTAGGGCTCATATGCCGCCGCCAAGTTCCCTGGAAGGCGATGAATAACGCATTGTACGCCCGTCCGTTCGACTTCGTGACGCACGCTTCTTAGAAAACACCAAGACTGAGACTGACCGAGATAGTTGACCCGAGAATTTGGCGTAAAACTAGCAAAAATTCTGGAAAATATGTTTTATTTTGCCTTCATGACTTGGTGAAGTTTCGCTTCTTATTTTGCATCGATACGTTTATCAAAAAAAATCATATAAATACAAATTGGAATTAATTTTAGAAATCTGAACGGTTGTTTGAGGAAACTCAATGTGTTGCTGCTGCTAGCTCTATCACCTTTATGAATTACGTCTAGCAGGCCATAAACAGGCTAATGATGATAAAGAATTACCCACATAGTACTCCACAAAGTGGGATCTTTGTTATCACATTCAAAAACAACTCATTTAGCAAACAAAAATTATTGCTACTTGTTTAGTATATACCTTTGAGAAAAGAAAATACACTCTTTTCACTCTGCCATTCAGGACAATTAGGAATCACTTCATTTTTTCGTTTAAATATCTTTGATATTGCTTACGAGTATAGTCCGATTTCTAACTTTATTAAGCACATTGAAGGGATTCCTTATGATCATTAGCAAAAGGAACAATTCGATTCATACATTTTGAGGCTCTTAACCTTAAAACGCACGTCACCGTAGTTTCTCACCAGAGTAATACAGTCATGTGTGAGTAGTGCATCGTTGCAGTAATTAGAATGCACGGAGCGACTCCGCGGCCGGCGGCGTCGGTCACCAAACACCTAAATATTCGCACACACCATTGTGATACCATTTTATGGTTTCGGCCTGTCTTTGTACTCCATCTTTAGCATTCTAAATTGGTACCGCGGACGTTTTTTCATACCACTAAATGTCGTGTCATGGCAATAAAATAGAATATTGCCAGTTAGCGAAAATTGTACGCTTCTCTTAAACACGGGACAATTACGATTTATTGGTCTCGCACAGAGCATTGTTAGGTTCCAATTAGGTGGGAAGTATTATGTCAGAGTGATCTATTGTCAAATACGTGATTTGATTTTTGAAATGAATAGTTATGAAACAATTTATGGATACTAATTTGATACTAATTTTGTTTTAGTTTTTCTTTAAGATGATTATACACGATCATAATTTTATGTATGTTAATAAGATTATTTGTTATTTTTGGGGTTTCCCAAAAATAACAAATAATCTTATGAAACGTTTTTAATTTTGATTTTAGATTTGCAGGATAGTCACAAGTATCACTGTAATTATAATTTTCTGTGTACTGTGTTATTGGAATATATATCATCATCATCATATCAGCCCAAAGACGTCCACTGCCGGCATAGGCCTCCTCCAATGATCGCCCCATCGAGCGGCTATGGGCCGCCTGCATCGACTGATTGCCCGCGACCTTCACCAGGTCATCGGTCCACCTCGTCAGGGGTCTACCCGCATTATGCTTTCCGGTTTGGAGTCGTCACTCCAGCACTTTAACACCCCACCATCCATCGGTTCTGCGATCTGTGTGCCCCGCCCACTGCCACTTTAGTTTTGCAATCCTTAGAGCTACGTCGGTGACTCTAGTTCTCCTGCGGATTATCTCGTTTTGAACGATTATTGCACTCCTTGCTTATTTAAAGGCATAACAAGGAATTAAGAATAACTAATAGGTAATGTAACTAATTGTAATGATATCACCTCTTACAATAGATCAGTTGTTATCATCAGTAAGGATAAAATAAAAATATTTATATATATTTATATGTCGTAATGTATTAATATGGAATTGACAGCAGGATCATAATAATATAGGTCATTATCGTATAGCATCATAGTTTATTTCGATACTGTTCCATATAAATTGAGGTTATCCATTCAAAAGCCTCAATTTGATTTGGCACATTTTGTTTTGTTTTTAAAACGATTATTATTACGTAATATTGGCAAATATAGCAACAATTTTACTCTTAAATGTCTAAAGGGTAACTTATTATTATGATTATTCTCAAATTTCGTTCAACAGTGTTGAAATTTAATTGTCAACAGGTGAATAGACCTCTCACGATGAAGAAAGAAGGTATCCAGACGAGAAACCGCAAACTTAGTAGTAAGAGTAAGAAAAAGAAGGGAGGAATGGGGATGGGAGGTGGCGGAGCTTGTGCGTTAGCTCTCGGAGGAGTCATGGGTGATATGATCAAGCCACTCGGAGATGCTACTAAAGGCTTCGGTGGATCAGCCTTCCCGTCCGCAATGGATTTTGGTGAGCTCAGTTTTACATAAATAAAGTATTTTATAAAGAAACAAATTAAAAAATGGCGGCTTAATTAATAGGATGTTTGGGTTTTTAAAATTAACACCATTATATCAGCTTACAGAGAGTGCTAGACATAGTCGTCCTCTAATGATCGCCACACCGAGCGGTTATGAGCCGCCTGCATCCACCGATTGCCTATGACTTTAATCACGTCATTAGTTCAACTAGTTGCGGGTCGTTTATTTTGCCTTCCTGTTCGGACTCGAACCTTTATCGGTTCAACATTATCAAGCCGATTATATACATAATATATAGATACCAAAAGTCCCGGTATTAATACATTTTTAGGCGTACGATACCCAATATAAAATATTCTTAGATCGTTAAAATCATTATATATTATCGTTAATTAGACCCTTCTATTTTCTGTAAAGAAGATTATTAAATTTAGAACTGGTAAGAGAAGTTGTAAAGATTTTAGCACTCTAGCTTAATGGTCAGTGTGGTCGGTCATATCTTCAACAGTTTTCGTTGTTGGTAGCAGTCACTAAATTTGCTTGTTTAAATACATTATAAAACGATGCAATTGCTTAGTCTCAGCGTCACTAGGTAGAAATTGGGAGTCACCGTTGTGCAATTATCTCCTCTCTGATGAGGGGAGGTCCGTGACTCTATAGTGGGGACGAATATGGACTGGCGATGATGATGATGACGTGCAATTGTAGGATACCTTCAAAGCTTCAATGACACATCGTATCAGGGGGCTAATAATAAAGAAAAAATTCGAAAAAATAACTTTAGGTTATTTGCTAAAATTAATTAAACTATAAAATATCGGGGAAGGTACTGTAGTCAAGTATCTATGTGATATATATTGCTGATTTTGTAAAAAAAAATCTATTTCTATGAAAATGGTGTTCCTAAGCCTAAAAATGAAAAAAACCTGTTCGGGACTTCATCGCATTTGTTATGATAGTTTATTATTAAATGTTATATTATATGTTTATTATAAGAGTAAAGTTACAGTTGATATAAGTGTAGAGTTTGGAATTAAGAAACTCTGTGGTTACCATTAATCCATCTACCATCAAAAAATAGTGCACTGAGCCCTGCGGTGTTTCGATTAGATGGTTAATCTCTGCAATTATAGACAAAGAATGCATAAAAATTCAGTACCTACTCAGGAGCCATTTGTATAGTATAAAATTAATTTTATATTATTCAAATCGGTATGGTTGACAACTGGTCGCTTCAGTGGCAATGACCTTGCTTGCTGTGCTAATTGGTTCTGGGTTGGAATATACTTCGTTGTGTCAATACCCAATACAGAGAATATCCTAGTTTGAGGCTAGATAAATGTGTGTGTGTGTGTGTGTAAAACAAACTGCCTAAATGTCGACAATTTAGTATGTCTTCAATATGTTGCTGACCTGTCATGTTCATTTTATTATTCGGTAAGCTGCGAGTAGTAATTTGTCCATGATATTAATAAAAAAACTTACTGTCATTAATGCATCATTTAAGTCCAGTTCCTGCTATTGTTAGTCTTTTGTAAGTCTGCCAGTTCTTCATTGCAGTGCTGGCTTTAGCTAAATTTTTCTAGATAAAAGTTCCTGTGATATTGTTTTGAAGAGATCGTTTCGTAGTTATTGTTCGGTATTAGATTCAATAACCGGGTAGAACCAAAAATTATTTATATAACTATGAAATAAATAATGATGAAAAATTATAATAAAAAATAAAGATAAAAATAGGAAAGTGTAATTAAGTGTGAAGTTTTCAAATATGAATAATATTTTCTTACATATCCTGCCTTTACCAAAAATTCACTACGTTAGAAACCACCTTAGGTAATTATAAATATACAAAAACTGAATATTTCACCAAGGTTATAAGATAATTTACGAAATTATATATCAAGGTCAGTGCATTTTGTACATATTCTTATGCATGCCATTAATTTTAATTGCTGTTATCAAATATCTCGAATAAATATTTTTACACCGGAACGCCATTAACGTTTTGTAATATATGTTAATTTATGACGTTTCATATGAATTATTATGTGTTGAGAAGAGTTACTCCATTTTGTGATATTCACTGATTTTCTATGTGACTGCCAAGTCTTAGATCTCGAGTACGAATCTAAGTTATGCATCTCTGATTTTTTTTTTCAAAATAATGTGCGTATTAAAAATTACACGGAATTATTTCGCGCTTCAAATGGCGAAAAAAACATCGTGAGGAAACTTGCACGCTTGAGAGATTTTCTCGACGAGGTGTGAAGTCTGTCGATTCGCGTTAGGTCAGTGGTAGACGGTAGCCTAACCACTCTTACTCTAAGAGGAGACTTTTAGTGACGCAGTAGATGACTTGATGATGATGCCGATGATGAGCCATATCAGACTGCAGGCGACTTATAGCTATTGATTCCATCAGTCTTCAACTTATAGTCTTTGTATATCCTTAAATATATACATAAGGGCAGGCAGAGACCATAGTACATACTACATACATACATACAGTCACGCCTCTTTCCCATTGGGGTAGGCAGAGGCCACTTCTTTCCACCTGCTACAATCGTAGCAGGTGGAAAGAAGTACATTATTAGCAAAGTGGCTATCCGCAGCCCACATTTCGCCTCCGTGGACAACGAGACGTGTCGAGTGGCGAACCACGGCGCCGCCATTTTATAAGGTTCAAAAGTTCCTCATTGCGTTCCCATGGCTTAATGGAGAAGAAAGGAAAGAGGATGAGGTAGGAAAGGTGTATTGAGCAAGGAATAGGGAATTTGGGAAAAGGACTACAGGATATAGGATACTACTATCTCGGAAGAAGTAGGAAGAGACAGTAGTAGCTCGGGGGGCCGGGGTCGCTTACCCGTATACTTAAGTCTATTTGCCGGACAGGCTAATAGATTAAGTACTCCCTGACCGTAATAATGAAGACTAATTTTAATTCCTCAAATAATGAAGACATTCATCCCTAGTTCATATTCGTTCCCACTATAGGGACACGAACCTCCGCTGATCAGGAGGGGAATTAGGCCATAGTATGCGACGCTGGCCTAGCGCGGGTAGATACATCATGCGAGTATGCAGGTTTCCTCAAGTACTCCTTTACATCGGTGTCTACAATATAGACTGTACATGAATTAGAAATAACTCAGTGGTACAGGAACGGGATTGAACCACCGATCTTTTGATCGAAAGCCGTATCTGGCACAATTACATCACTAATGTAAATTAATTATAATAATATTAAAACAATATTCTGTTTGTCTACTTTCATGATGTTGAACTAATTCATTATTGCATTGTCCATCAGGTCAGCACCAAGTGGGTCTGGTGCACCCGGCGGCGGCGCACATGTCGCACTGGTACGGGGCGCCGCACCAGGGCTTCGCCCCACCGCCTGCTTCGCATAACCCTTACCATCATCACCACTTAGCGCAACTCAATTCTATGGTAAGCATCAGATAATTATATGGAATCAACACTTCCCTACTATTATAAATGCGAAAACGTGTTTGTTGGTTTGTTCTTATTGTATGCATCAACAGAAGATTCGTTTTTGATTTTTGCATAAATGTACCTATTATTACGAAACAGTATAATACAGACACCATGGATTAGCAAAAAATGTGTAGTTACTCTGGTAGAGCAGCGGTCAAACGCATCTCTTTTTTTATTTCTGCATTATACTGATTGACTTTTTGATTTCGGAGAAATAATCACTCGATCTTATTTACTGCATCTCCTTGTGTGGGTACCACGAGGTTTATGTTATCTCAAGATGCCAGTTTTAGATATTATTACAAATACCCCCGTTAATTACTTAACACTCCCTTAATGAAGGCCTATGTCCAGCAGTGGGTTTAATGAAATAGGCTAAAGATGAATACCAAAGCTGACTCTAATACGTACCACTACAGTAGACTCGCAAGACACCTCTCTGCATTCCGTCGAATTGAGTGTGTGATCCCAACTTCTGTGTCGCCAATATCAAAAAGGCGTTACTGGTGGTAAAGAGGGTTCTTAGCGAGACTTTTCATACCACCGGGAGTAGTCTTATCTAGTGTTGTCCAGATAATAGTGTTGGTCTTGCACGCAAGACTCTCAGAAAGGTATATACCATACCCAGAATGGTGATAAGTTATAAATCATTATCATTTCCGTCATATAACGAAGTCGCGGGTTTTAGTTAGTTCGATATAAATACTGAACACTGTGATACTTTGTCACTTGGTAAAAATAGAACCCAGTTAATAAGTTTAAAAAAATGTCGATTAACGGCGTCGATATCGTCCACGTTAGCACTCACGGTAAAAAATTTGAAACATTAAGCAATTACGAGTAGTTTCGTACACGTTAAAAATATTCAATTTTATATTATAATTTTAAAAATGTCGTGCGAGTAATTAAATAATGATATAGTTTCTCTACTTCAAATTCATTAAATTCACGTTAATACGTACTTAACTAATAATCATGAAATTTTTATACATATTCTCAGGGACACAGAGAAGGACATGGGGTACCTTTTAGCCTGAAAAAATAAACTATTTTCGAGGGATAGAAAAATTGTATTTTCAACGGTCTGTCAATAGACACATAATAATCTGTAAATACAGATAATAATCTGTATGTATTTAAAGATATCAACGCAAGCGAAGCCGTGGGTAAAAGCTAGTAATATAATAAATGTAAAAGTGCGTTTGTCTGTTTTTTAGTTTGTTACCTCTTTAGGGCTCAACCCCTTGACTAATTGTATTGAAATTTGGAAAAGAGATGTTACCGAGGCCGGATATAGCCTATGAATAACCGCATTAATCAGCACAAAGTCATTGCGAGCTACGGGCTTCGGCGTTATGTAATTAACAAGGATTTATTTAACATTGTTCGTTTTCTTGCAGACTGGCTGGAGGAGTGAGTACACGTGATAAGTCAACCAAACAAAGGAAATCCTGTTTTATACATTTCGTGATTACGAGTTCCGTCCGTCCCGACGGACGGAGATCTTGACCTTGCTAAGAAGTCAGAGGCAACATTAACGAATGCTGTGATTTCGTCATAATGATTTACTGATAGTCAACAATTGCGACACATCACATTAATTCATAAGACTGTTGAGCAGAATTGACGTTTGTATAAATTTACAAACAACGAGGTGCGAGTGAGAGCGGGCGGAAGAGCGGGGACGTTTAAGAAAATAACGAGGTTTTATGCCATTTCACATGCATTCGGACACGACAGGGTCATTGTGGCTCACTGTACAAAGTAATATGTTTTTATTCTGTCGCCTATCCACACGGGAATAGAAGACAGAGCCGGTACATAGTTAAAATCCTACATCTTGCCGTGATGTTACCGACCAAATGTAGTAGGAGCCAAGTGTGTCATGAAGAGTACAAATTTGATTTCTTCATAGTCTTTTCCTTTGGCGAAAACAAATCATAATCGTACCAGTTATGATTCTAAAATAGTCTTTTTTTAAAGCAATCCGGGAATCCCATATCCTAGAAAATGCTGAGTGTTTAATCATTCGGCTATAACATACGGATTATTATGACATTGTTCACACAGCATTGCTGCTGTGCTCATTATTTTTATTTTGGACCCTGCTGGACTGAATGCATTCGAAAAGGCACTGTACACAGACACAACGCCCATTCCTATTTTATAAACGCGTTCTAATTTTAGTATTGAATTTACTACAAACTACATAAGCACCTTATAACCAGTGAGTGTGGCAATCATTAGATTAAGCCTACGACTGATAAGATGATTATGAACAAAGTTTTAATATAAATTATACTGTAGACAAAGAAATACCTTAAACAAATAAACTTTAAACTTTACCTTAAACCTAATATTAAAATTCGAACGCGTCTTGTAATACCGCGTTCGGTGTGTGCTTTAACCGTTCAGTATTTGTGCCGATCCTGTAGTGACAGAACTTAACTAAATTTGGTCCCTCCCTATCTTTTATTAACATCAAACGCCAAAACGAGATAGCTACAATTTTGGTGGTGCCAGCTTCGTTTAGGAACGTCAAAATTACAAGATTTAGGCGCAATTTCGGAACACACGGACTAAAGATACGCAAAAATGCAACATTTGTTTGAACCGTTCGACAGAAACGTAGGTCGGTATTCGCTATAAATGTTTGCTATCTTGTTTTGGCGTTTGACATTAGAAAAAGATAGAGAGGGACCAAATTTAGTTTAGTTCTATACAACAGAATCGGCACCATTGTTCGCTTCTCGCTCATTAAAGTACCTCACATTACAGTTTTAAACTGAACATATCCCAAATCAATAGAAATTGTTCCCAGTTGATCCCCAATTGAGACTTTGATATACCGTGATCAGTTCCCTACAAGTATTAAGCTAAGATTGTTTTACACGAAGTGACTAGCGAAATTGTACAGTATTATAATGTAAGTAAGGTCGGTTACGAAGTCTTTATCACATAAGTATAGTTCAAAAACAATTTTTGTGTATTTTGTACATATCTTGATAAGTTATATTCCGTTCCTGTGTACATTGATTTAATTATTTTATATTTAATTATGAACGGATTCGCTATAGGAATTGTGATGTGTTCAGAAATTATCACGAAAAGGTTTTGTACATTTTATTATTATTATTTTTATTTTGTAGACGGTATTTAATGAAATGCAATAGTAATTTATGTAATAGTTTTATACAATCTACTTGTAAATAAATAGCAGTTTTTAACGGTGATATTTTGCTGAACTGAATTTCGTTGAAGCGTATACATTTTGCATATAATTTTGTTTGTTATAAATTATTAATTCAACCGGTCACTAAATGATATTCGCTGTTGAATATTTATGTATAGAAGATTTATTTGTCACAAATGTAATATAAAGTTTTGTATCACATTACCGTTGTAAAATTAAGGTATTGAGTGGCCATAAAATAAAAATTATGGGGTTCTGTTTGTTGTTGAAGTTGGCAATTATATTTGATACCATAAAATTTTTCAGTACTCTCAAATCGTTTTTGTAATACAACTACTTTATTATGTAGATAAATTATTTAAATATTCAATCAAATATCTTAAGTTTCATTTAAAATTGTTCGCTGTAATGACAAACACTACCATCCGACCCAAAATATGTAAATATAAAATGTAAATGAAAAATGTAGAAAATCATAATGAAATCATCAAACTGGTTAAAAATTTGTGTAAATTAGCGATCGCTGCAAACACTCTATAACGGTATCCCGTACCTAAAATTTTAGTTTTTAAAACAGAACATTGTGAAGTTGTGTATTTTAAATGAAATTGTGAATAAATTATCAATATTGATATTATATATTTATTTTATTTTAAATCCTTAATAGTGAGCAGTGATAGTTTAGTAGTATAACCTCAGATTATAGATATCTGAGGGTATAACTATGCATGCTAAGTCTTATATTTTGAGTTCAAATCATTGGATTACATTAGTACCTTGGTATCTCTAACCTTTTAAAATCCTGTATGTATTAATAATTTAATAATTAATTTTCACTCGCTTCAAATGGCGAAGGAAAATATCGTGAGAATACCCACATGCCTGAGAGATTATCTTGAGGGTATATTAAGTCTGCTCACCCGCATCAAGCCAACATGTTGAACTATACCCTAACCTCTCTCGTTCTGAGAGAAGACCGTGCCCTGCAGTCGGGTATTAGATACTCATCTAATGAGTATAAGATTGTGATGATGAAATCCCTAATCATATACAATGAGAATAAAAATTAATTGAACTAACAACTAACCGGGGTTCCTTCTATGAAAAGAGCAAAGGTCCCGTTAAATTGGAAAGCAAATCAATTGACCATCCGATTACTTCGTCTTGCACGTCGGCCCGTAAGTCGCCGGATCAATTCCGCCATTCCGCAGAAAAAGTCGTCCAAAAGTCGCGTGTTATCTCGCGGCAAATTGAAAATGCAGCCGCCCGTGAGATTGTGACGCAACGGGGCCGATGCTGGCGACATATGGTCCTATTCAATTTTAATCGCATTTCAGAAGAATGGACAGCGGATAAATGTTGGTATAAAAGGGCCCGGTCCGCGGCGATAGGCCTTACTTAATAACTTCGTTTTATTTGCGGTTTATGCCGTTCGCATTCTGAGGGTATGCCTTTGTTGGTACAGAATTACTGTTTACTTTTGATCTTTTTAAATTCCACGCTGATCTTGGGGCGGTAGGTAATGTACTCGCGCCTCGCTGGGTAAGTGCTCGTCCCGCTTGACACGTTAAAAAGTTCGTTGCGATGTTTCCTTGTGAACGTTGATTTATTTTCTTGCTACTAAGGGAATTGTCACAACTTTGGTTGTTAAAATTTTTTGTCAGATGATAGGGGTCATATATTTTGTATCACATATTTAAAAATGGAATTTTACCAACTTACCTTAAGTTTAAATACCGATTGTTTTAAAAGATTAATTATTATTATTAATTGACGAAACTTGAAGTCTTGGTGTGTAACTGTTATGAAATAATTATTATATCTGTATACAATTGTATTATCTGTATATAATTATTATTTCTGTATATATTATAAAATTGTAAAATGTCAAGTTTTCAAAAATCAAAGACATTTAAAAACAAACTACTCAGATCGAGTAATTAAGGGCTTCTGAAACCGAATCCGTTGATGTTTGTTTGTTTGTTCAGGCTTCACGCAAAAACCAGTGGGTAGATTTTGTTTAAAAGGTTACAGTCTTCGGAGTTACTATTCTGAGTTAAATACTGCGGCATGTTTCATCAAAATCGGCCCAATAGAATTGAAGATACAGCTTGATCCCTGTTTTAGTAGTCGCCGTTAAGGTACGAGAGGTCAAGTAAAAGTAGTTCTTAGGCTTTTTATATAAATCTGATTGTGTCAGGATTTCCTGGGTAACGGAAAAACGACATTCACGCGGGCGGAGCCGCGGGCAAAAGCTAGTAATATAATAATAAGATAAATATGGTCTTGCCGGGCAGAGAATTCCATATTACAAGTACATCCTGGTCATCCTATACTTGAGAACTGACCGCGCAAAGCTTTATTGGGATCTACGTCAATATATAGGACTATTCTCAGGAATAAAGCTGATATCGTATTGTTGGATAAAGCATGGTCGACGGTGTTTTAGGCGGATGTAACTATTTCATAAGAGGACGGCGTGCCTCGCGCAGAGGCACATAAAAAAAGTGAATATATGGATCTGGGAGACGAGGTCACTTACATATAGAAGGTGATGAAATAGTCCCAACCATCCTGTTGGTGAACTATTTTATCTCAAGAAGTCTCTCAGCACATCTTGCGTGGCTCGGGTTATGCGAGAAATCAGTGATGACTCGGATGCAGATAGCGATCTTGCTCGTCAACACCCGTATAATCCACAAACTCCTCTCTCAATCGCCTCGACGCCCCGGCTTTTGTTGTTATTGTTTTTTAGCACGCTGGGGTTTTTCTCCCGCTTTCCTTTTATAAGAAGGAATGAGACAGTGACTACGCAAAATAATCTATTACTATTATAAAAGCAAGCNTCTCCCGCTTTCCTTTTATAAGAAGGAATGAGACAGTGACTACGCAAAATAATCTATTACTATTATAAAAGTATTAAATTTCAAACTTCCAAAAGTCAAAGATATTTAAAAGCAAACTACTCAGATTGGTTAATTAAGGTCTTCTAAAACCAAATCCGTCGGTGTTTGTTTGTTTCACGCAAAAATCAGCAGGTAGATTTTGGTTAAACTATTACATTATTAAGGGTGATATTCTGACTTCAATATTGCGGCATGTTTCATCAAAATTGGTTCAGTAGAATTGAAGATACAGCTTGATCCCTGTTTTAGTAGCTGCTGTTAAGGTACGAGAGATTAAGTAAAAGTGGTTCTATATCCTTAG
>WUAW01012753.1:87709-131504 GCA_017165845.1 Thaumetopoea pityocampa | reverse complement strand
AGTGTAGGCACCAATACACCATTGTGAATAGCAATTATAAAATAGTAATTCGTCATTGTCAATACAATAAAGGTATTTCAAAAAATCTAACTTAGACTAGTTAAGGACTTCTGAAACCGAAAGCACCCTGTTTCTTCACATTTGTTTATTTATTCGAGTTTCACGCAAAAACCAGCGCGTAGGTTTTGATCATACTATTACATTTCTAAAAGTATTATTCTAACTTAAATACTTCAGCATATTTCATGAAAATTGGTCAAGTAGAATTGCCATTGTGGTATGAAGCTCAAGTAAAAAATGTTTATCGGTCTTTTTGTAAATCTATAATTATTATCGGGATTTTGCCATTCAGCTCTAAAACTGATATTCACAGACGGAGCCGCGGGATAAACGTATTGTTTAAATAATTGTATCGATTTACACGTTTCAAAACAATCTTGTACACTCGAATGGATTTGTGTTTTGGAACTTTAATTAAGTTGCAAACTCTCTCCCGTGCCGCAAGCTTATTGTTCTATTATAATATCTCAAGCTCTGTGCCCTGACATTGCCTAATCATTAAGTACGATTTTACATTCTCACACTCGTATCTAATCAATTGTATTACAGTAATCAGATCTTGATTTGCATATCTGTCGTCAAAAGGTTTTCCACACAGAGGTACTCCAAGCGTAGTCTTCCTTTTTCTGTGGAAACCAGAAACCAGACAATAGGCCATTTCAATTTTATCTTAAATTGTGGTGTCCATGATTGATGCAGTTTGAAACAGGACAATTCTATTCTTACTAATTCTCCTTAAAGTAATTAATAATAAAACCGGTAGAAGATAGAAAGTGATATTACTTTGTGTTTCTATAAAAATAGATAAGGATACTTTTAAAATTTGTTTAAAGCGATCTAAACTTGAATGTATATATTACAAGAAATTTTATAATTTTTAAATGACTGTTCATATATGTATGTAAGTATGTAGATAAGTGACGAATGCTCGGTGTCGTTAAATTATCCCGAGTATTACACCAATTAGTGATTTGGGGGGACAGAGGCGTACTCATCTCATATAGTACACCCAAATTTCATCTAGGTGCTTCCGACTGGTATTTCATATTTTGTATTTATGTTGTTACAGAGATTAAAGAAAAATATAAAGATTAAACAATGATTTGCATTATGAAAAAGAAAAGATGAATGTCAAATGTTTACGGTAAAGGTCAGTACTTGACATAAAATAAAAGACTGCCTTAATTTGTAGAGACTGAGTGTTTACACCTTGTATTGTAAGGAATTACTGCACGCTGATTGATGTCGTTATTGGCGTATGATTATAAAAGTGATTGATTTATGTACTACTTGATAAATAGAAATTATTATCAATATATATTATTTAGTTAGAAAATTTGAATAAATCGTTTATTAAACAACTTTTGTCAACTATTAGTATTGAAATATTAACATTATTTGTTGTTATTATTTTAACGCCAGTTTCTTATTGATGTACCCTATTTCAGCTATTAGCGAATCTGTAACAATTAAAGTATTACCAAAGTTAATACTTTGGTAATACTTTAATTGTTAAATACCTGTTTATATAATAACAATTAAGATTATCCTAAAAAAGAGAACAGAATACTTGGTGATCCTCTCTTTCTCAAGCTCTTACAATTTGTCGAAATGAATGGTCTAACCTCACTCCTCACTTGTCTACTTAGTATGGATGAAACTTGGTCCGTGTGAATATAAACCATGTTTATTATTAACTTAATTTATGTCTATGTTTCCAAGTAGGTCTACGTTCTGGGATTTTATGGAATTTCGCTTGCCATTATGCAAATGTTTTGCAAATTACAAATGTTGCTATCATAATATCATCATAGTTGGCCTCCTTTAGATAAGTTACGAATACATTTGAAAAATACACAAAATATGAAAAATAAAAGAATGCGGATAAATAAATAATAATAAATAAGATCTTTATTAACATATACTTATGTTACTATTTCATTGTGTCCCTGAATCAAGTATAAACTAAGTTTCAGAATTTAGTATCATTCCCGATTCTATGTAATATTTAATACATACAAAGAATACAGGTATTACACATATTAGGCAAGTCTACTAAGTACCTAGTATTTTTTAATAATTTTAGTCTTGAACAATGTTGGACTGTTGCGTCATACTCGCAGTGAACTTGCAAGTGCCAGAATTCGCGTACTAGTCTACGGTGAGTCGAGACTAAGACGCAGATACTCTAAGTCTACGGTAGGTCGAGACTGAGCGATTTGCGTCAACTGTTAGTGGCGTAGTCCAAGTGGGCAGAGACCACCACGTCGAATGACTGTTAGTTTATTGAGTCGGTTGAATGTCGTGCTGAAGAACCAGGTGAAGAACGATGTAAAGACTGCTTATGTTCCCAATAAGGCTGATGTCTACTAATTGTGTATTGCTGTTGATGTTTTTTTTTTTAATTTTTGATCTTCCTTTTTTTCCTTTCTGTTTTTGAAGATGAAAGATATTGATAGTGATAGCACGGTGATTTATTGTGACTTTTCGAAAGGCTGCTTGATGTTCAATGTAGGGGTATTCAGTTATAATAGGGTGTATGATTAATAGTCATATTGATGTAGCTATAAGTCGAAGTGTGGTAGGAGTAGCAGCATCGGAAAAAGGAAAATTTTACGACCAAGCGAGTGTAACGTCTGGCTGAGCCTACCACCGCCCCAACGGTTGATGTCGGGACAATGTGTATACACAATTGGGCTATGATAATATCTTATTGAAGAATTGCGCCATCTGTTGAGGATGCGTGGTACTTATGTAGCGGGGTAGTTCGCCACAATACCTCACACGCGACTGACACGTTAACGGTATCTCAGAACGGTATTACCGTATTGTGTGTTGCATATAAGTACACATCCTATGTCGCTGTTTCGTTTATTCCCAGTCTAAATTGTCGATTTTCGTCCCCACTACAGGGGCATGGACCTCCCCTCATCAGGAGGGGATTACGCCGTAGTCTACCGCGCGGGCTTAGTGCGGGTTGGTAGACTTCACACACCCATGCCGGCGTGCAATTTCTTCACAAAGTTTTCCTTCTACGTCAAATAGATTGGTGTCTATAATGTAGACTGTATATGAACTAGAAATAACTCTATGGTATAGGCCCGGGATCGAACTTACGACCTTTTTGATAGTAAGTCGTATCTGGCACCACTAGACCACCAATGTTCTGTTCACTCTAAAACTATCCCAACCTGAAGAACTCGGCTTTAATCGTCGTCCAAACATATTAACATTTCTATAGCTCTGCGTATTTTCAGAGGCATGTAAAATAGTTTAATGACATTACATGTAACATTATTTGCGAGGAATCCCGGATGATATAAAACGGCTATCAGTCATCCGACCCCTCTTGATACGCAAATCATGTGATAATATTACGACGAAGAACCAACAAAACTATAAGTTTTATTAGTAAAAATGTGACTAGGTGAATGAAAAGGTTCAGAAAAAGGTGAATATCTTCACAATTTCCAAGTGCGCCCAGTCATAGAGTCCACTGAATCGTGAGTAAGGGATCGGCTACACTCGAGCGGCTGAGACTATCCGTCTGATCCGGGTATCAATCTCGGACTTAGCTCGCTCTTATCTCGCTGACCCCGCGCCTCGCCGGACGAATGTCACGACACGTCTGATTTGCTTTTCAATTTTGTGTCGGCCATTCTTTCACAGACGGTTCATTGCGTTGAAATTGAATTTATTTAGTGGCGTGATAAAGCCGTTGTTCGTAAACTATAAATATAAAGAAGCAAATTTTAGGAGGTCAGTTTGTGGTAATATACATATATTACTAGCTTTTACCAGCGGATTCGCTGGCGTCGATGTCCACAAATACATGTTAGAGACCGTTTAAATTACAACTTTTTCTATCCCTCGTGAAGAGTTTCTTTCGAGATAAAAGGTACTCTATGTCCTTCGTTGTAACCCTGATAATGTGTGTACAAAATTTCATGATGATCAGTTGAGTAGTTCAGGCGTGTAAACGCAAAAAATGAGCACACAAACTCACATTCGCATTTATAATATTAATCAGTAGCCGTCAGTAACTAGCTGTTACTGATGGCTCTGCTCACACAGCGAGTTATAGTAAAATGTATAACGTGAAAAGACGAGGGGTGATCCAAAAGTAATGATAATCAATATCTGGCACAATGTTTATGCTTAAAATTTGTTTTTATTTTTCTACAAAATTTCCTAACAAGTCAATATATTTAGTCCATCTCTTTTTTAAACTTAAAAATCCCTTAGAAAAAATATCTATCTCTTGATCTTCCCAAAACCCCTCAACAGCGGCCATTACTTCGCCATTGTCTTCAAATTTCGATACGAGGAAAGATGTAGAAATCACTGGGAGCCAGATCTGGCGAATAGATCCATGGCGAATGGCCAGATCTGATTCTTGAATGGCAGCTATAGCAAGTGCAGCTTTGTATGACCGTGCGTTAGCTTGGTGAAACAGCACTCCAGCTCGCAGCTTGCCTCGTCTTTTTTTCTTAATCGCCTTCCACAATCTCTTTATTTGGTCTGCGTAGTAAGAGCCCGTGATAGTGGCTCCCTTTTCCAAGTATTTCACCGTAATAATTCCTTCAGTGTCCCAAGAAACGGACGCCATAATTTCGCCCGCGGAACTTGAAACATATGAGATCCTTGTGACATCAGCTACATACTTGATGGTCACTCTTCAATCTGCCAACACAATATCTTCCACTTTTTTTCACGTTATCTTCGGTTAGAGACGTGGAATGACGTCCTTCGCGAAATTCATCTTCAGGGGATGTTCTGCCTTCTCGTATTCTCTGTATTCAAATACGAATTTTCATGACAATTGGTTGAATTGTATACAAGTAGACAAATTGTATATACATATATAGCTCTCTCTCTCTCTCTCTGTGTATATATCTGTGTGTGTGTTTGTGTATTTTTTTATGTAAAAAAGAACATTATATGAGGAATTAAACTGCATCGTCATTATTTCTGCAATAAAATAATAACAGTCATGCCTATAATATTCTCAGTAACTATTTTTTATACTTCATTGAGATAATACAAGTGCTAAGCGATGGGGAATTCCATATTATGGACAGAATCGATTACTTGTGATCATAAAACAAAATCAAGATAAGTGGATATTGTTTACTGTATAAGATCGATAAACTTTGGTAAGCTGATAACTGTGAGTTCGTTGTTATTTTAATTATATTTGCGGAACCAAACGGTAATATTATAGTATATAGCATATTATATTTTTCAGCACATATGACATTGGACGTATGCGCATATTCCAATAAGCATACATACATACGTACAGTCACGCCTTTTTCCCGCTGGGGTAGGCAGATACCACTTCTTTCCACTTGCTAAGATCCTGAGATACATCTTTCGCTTCTTCTACTTTCATCAACAATTTCATACAAGTTCGTCCGTCGGTTGTGGGTACTTCTAACCAGGCTTTTCTTCAACACGACTTCGGTTTGGTTCGAGATACGTTCGCCTGGGTCAACCCCTACCGATTTGCCCATTCAGACTTGTCTTATATACGTATATCTGTTTCGTTAATCTTCTTTCACCCATCCTCTCTCTGTGACCGAACCATCTAAGCGTTCTTTTCTCTATCAAAGATAGAGAAAAGAATGCTCACTACATGTGATGATCACTACAGCTTCATTAATACCACAGATTTCCCTTATTTCGCTATTTCTCTTTTTATACTATACTTCTCAAACTTTTCATCTTTCTCAATTCAATTTTCTTACAAATTCCTCTTTTACCCCTTTCTCTTGTAAATTCTCAACTTTTATACTCTCTAGCATACTAACGGGTTACTGCACACGATGCCGCCACTTCTTAAACAGACTTCTTATTTGGCTCATTACCAAGCTCATAATCAAAGTGGTCTGTGTATATGCCGGCTCCATGGTAGGCCCGGGTGTCTAGCACTCTCTTTCTTAATCTTTCATGCACAATCTCAAAGCTAATCATACTTTATGGCTTCCTTCTTGTCTTGTGTACAAGTGGATGTTTTTGTGGTTAAACATTGTGTTTGTGACTACAAGATTCCACTCCAAACATACTTCTAGCAAACTTTCTCCATTTTCATTCACTCTTTCATCACCGTATCTTCCCAGCACATAGTCATATGCATCACGCTTGAATCCTACCCAGCTATTAAAATCACCTAACATTCTTTCGTTCTTATTGCACTTACTCAGAATATCTTTCATACTATTCCAGAACTCCCGCCTCACTTTTTGGGCTCTGGAGGACCGGTTCCAATGTACATCTTGTGGGGCATAAACGCTTAATAAAAAGATGCGCGTAAGGCCACCCTTTAGCCACATCCAGAGGAGTCTAGGGCTCACACTCAAATTCAGTCAGACACATTCATTCTAACAGAAAGTAGCACACCAACATCCAGACAACCTCTACTGGTTTCGGGAACTCCTGACCAGTAGGCTATGATGGCGCAAAAGAAAATTAATAGCATATGTCAATATAGCATATGTATAATATTCTGACATTAACCGCTGGGAAGGTGGTGGCTGATACTTACCATGATACTGCTACTTTTCTGATACTGCCACTCCTACCACACTTTAACGTATAACTGGTGATATCCCGATATGATTATCTATACCAAGATCATCATTTGTCATCATACTGCTATAAAATGAATTAATTGATTATTTCCGAAAAATTCATTAAGTGTATCTTCAAGCTGCAGAGATGAAAATATATTCTGTTGACTGACGAAATTTCTTACAATTAATTTTAACTAATAACCATAAAAATGTTTAATATAGTAAACTCGATCATTAAACATAGTAATAAATGATGACAGAACCAGTCCCATTACATTTTGAAATCGGAATTTTCTGTTCCTAGAACTACTCCTATTAGATAACAGATCAAATTCAAGTTAAGAAGAGGCGATTAAGTCCCCGACAAAATTCAAAGTCGGGTCAGATGCGTCATTACGGATGAAGTACGAATAATAAAATTACGGGATGTATTAGTAACTGCTGTTCAGACAAACGAAACTAACTTAAAAATAATGATGTCAATATTTTTTTCACAATTTATAAATTTTTATAGCATCATCATCGTGTGATTATTTGGTAGGTAAAATTTAGAATGTTGCTATCTTCTTATATGTATTGTTTGGTAACCTCAGCTCGCATCGACTCGAAAAGTAACAAAAATTGTATATTATTGTCAGTATATAGATTGTGATATTCAATTAATTGAAGTAAATGAATAACGTAATTGTTTTTTACTTTTTAGTGCATTTTCAGAGTCGACTTTTTTGAAGATGGTATGAAAATAGACTTTCCGAAATGCGAGCGTATTACTATAAACCCGAATTATACTTTTTTACTAAAAAGTATTAAACAGTTAAAATATCGAAAGGCGTCCATCACCCACCATCTCCGATTAATTCGCGATCGTCTTTCCAATGAAACGCAAAATCAACGCGCCCACGTCTCAGCTTGGTCCACAAGCGTCTGTCCAATAAGACGGAAGATCAACGAGCTCACCGTCTCAGCTTGATTTAAGAGCGTCTATCCAATGACATGGAGGAGTAACGTGCCCACCGTCTGGGCCACAGTGCATCTCATGACAATTCCATTAAACCTAAACACGGCTAGGTTACTTTATTTTATAACGAAATTCCTGCGTCAACCTTACATATTCGTGTTCTTTGTCGTTAAGGAGTTCGGTAAGAAGTATCTACCAACCTAGTCTAAGATTTCCATAAACTTACCAATATCTCAATCACTAAATATTTTTCCATTCTATTTTCAGGAGTTTTCTGGTATATCTTCGGAATTCAAAGCCCAATGCCCATAAAAATGAAATGGGACCCCTTTGAGAATGTCCCCTTTCTAACAATAAAATCATTTTTAAGATCCGTTTATAAATGACGAAGTTATGAGGTAACAAATATAAAAAAATATACAACCGAATTGAGAACCTCCTCCTTTTTTTGAAGTCGGTTAAAAAAGATTTTCTTGGAGGCGATTTTTTAAAGCACTTAGAGTGTAAATTTGTTTTGACTTTAATTCTAAATTTTTAGAGGAGTATTTAGCTGCGACCTAGCAATACTTGAAAAATCACTTTGATCTCTGGAATTTGAAAACGAGCTTTATAATAAAACGTGTACATACGTAGATAAGTTATAACATGTTATGTACATTATTTACATACGCGGCTCATAATAATAAACAGCGTGTGGGTATTAAGTATCTGAAATTTAATAGCATTGGTGATACACCTGCCCGCGGTCTCACTCTTACGCGTTCATATTATAATATATACAAAGAAAACGACCCTTTAATGCATTCGGCAGACGAACTCGTGTAATTATTATTTGGTGTAAACGTATTGAATATTAAAGAAAGTATTGGGGGCAAGCGATAATTTTTTTAGGCCAATATATGCTAATTTGTAGTGGCGTAGTAACGAACTTACAAGGGGTCTGGGACAGGTGACAAGACACGACAAAAAGTGACGGAATTTTGATGAAGTGATCCGCTCGTGCAGTTGCCTGTGTAAAATGAGAAATTATGGCTCGTTATGTAGTGCTCGAGTAATCTTTTCTTTAATATAGATATCTACTTGGAATTTAAAATCTACTCAAATATTTGTACAGTCGAGTTCTTCCTTGAATAAATTTATTGTCTTCAAACCAAGCCATAAAGCTAAAGTGAATAGCACGAGCGTCAGTTTCACCGCCTCGCCTTACGAAATTGTGGTATAACACTAGGAACGTTGTACTCTCTCCGCAATTACAGGTACAAAAGGCACAGGGACTGAGTCCTTCTGTGTATTAACATACACATTTGATGTGAAACAGCATATCAGTTTGCTTCAAACGGTTTGTAGATATAAAGGTTGTCCAGAAGAGATCATATTCTATGAAAAGATACACTTTCAATTTCTTGTTATGTTGGTGTGCAATAAAAACTACTATATCTATTTATATTCATTATCTACAAGAAGCTTCTTGCATTAGATGAGCCACAAGCCTGTTTGCTTTTATGTGTGTGTCATGTGCACCTTTCATTTCTTAAATATTTCGTGACAGACCCTATATGTATACATATAGATATGATTGAGAAGCTTTATTGAGATCGTGATCTCAATAAAGCTTCTCAATCATCATCATCATCATCAGCCTGCAGAAGTCCATTATTGGACACGAGCCCCCTCCTCACAAAAAGAGCCGATTATCGTAATCACCATGCTTGGCAGGCGTACTGGAGCTCGCAGTAGGTTAGTTGATAACGCTACTGCCCCTTATCCTGGTGCATTTATCAGCTGTTTTCAAAGCACCCACAGGGAGAGAGATTCACACGAGCTTTTCAATAAGTGGACTTAAAAATGAACATGGGGATGATCCAGTTATGATTAAGACTCCTGTTTCGCTTTATCCAATACTCCTAGAGGGAGTTTATTCTCGAAATTGTGACGGAATAAATATACAGGGACACGTGTAGGTAATTCCAAATAACTTCGAGAAAATGGTCAATCGCCTAATCCAACTCGGTTGAGCAGCGTTTGGGATACTACGTGACATCTTTCAAATAGTGTGTATTGCCAGTGATGACCTGTGGATTCGAGACATGCCCACTGTCTGTGGGCTTCATAAATAAGCTCAGCTGTGCTCGGAGTTTTCCTACGATATAAAATTTGTGACGCGGTAATCCGCAGGAGAACCGATGTGGTCCAAAGAATAAGGTAAAGATGAAGTGGCAATGGCCGTGGCACATTGCCTGCAGAACTGAGGAAAATTAGGGTCCTAAAATATTGGAGTTGCGACTCCTAACCACAAAGCATGGTGCGAGTCAAGCCTACTACCACTAGCTGGACCAATTATTTAATTAGGTCGCAGGCCATCGGTGGTTGCAGGCGTCTTGTGTCGTTGGTTGGTGGTTGCAGGTTGATGTGGTGATCATTACAGATGATCATGTCCGGCAGTGGACATTTGTGGGGTGGTCTGATCATGATGATTCTTTAATGTGCACAGATCTGATGTAGATGTGAGATTTAAATTAACTTATATTTTAAATATTAACTAGTTATTACTTTTACAACACCAAGCAGAGGAAGTTGGAATAATATTTCTAGATAATGAAGTGAGTTTTCTGTCATTGAACTTATATTAGCTGAGACACGTCGACTGTTGGATATGCAGTTTCTCTAATAGGCCGCCTACTTGTGATCTTAATGACTTTACCTACATACATACACACAACCTACTGGTAAGGGTAGGCAGAGACCACAGTTCGCCACTCACTACAATCCTGACACACTTCTCTCGCCTCATCCACATTCATACATCTTTTCTACACTTTCGTCGATTAAAGATATTACTATGAATATCGACCTTTTTGAAAGTTATTGATTTGATTAAAGTAGGTTTTTCCTAGGCGCCCCCTTCCGGCACTCCACTCACATTTGCCTGATACATTCGTATAGTCGTTCGAATTTCACTCATCCTTTCTAAATAACCAAACCTATGTTGACGTTATCTATCTACCTGAAGGACGGTCAACCCACATCACGCTTTTCGATTTAGGGTCCAGCATTGAAGAGTCTAACATCAGTAAATTTTACGAGTTTGAAAGATTGTAACGATGTTTTTGGTGAGAATTTCTAATGCATATAATAAATGTAAGACGCCAAGCCAGGTTCATATCAGTACAATCACCTAACTTCTTCTTCTACCTGGTATTATTAATCTCAGTCTTCCACCTTTCAACTTTATCTACTCTATATTGCTTGAACTTTAACATCTTCAGTGGTAACATCTTCAGTATTCAGTGGCTTCTAAATCTTACTTCATGATATCCACTCTGGACGCAAGAGATCATGTTCACAAGATAGCCATATCAGAAGATCTTCTACCGATGTATTCTCTCAGTCGGTACATATTGTGGTAAATCACCTCAATCTAGCTTCCAGAAGTTAATCTGTCAAAACATGGACACCTAAATTACCTCAAATAGATGAGTTAAGCATATAGTCAGACCATATAAGACCATACACCCACCTCATCAACATCTTCATTTCCGCGACGCGAAGCTCTTAGATGTGTCTACTCAAGATCGGTCAACACTCGCTGTCATAAAGGATAACTGGTCTGATAATGTTTTTCCACACCTGTTCTATATCTTACGGTCTCAAAATACTCCTACTTCTCTGATGTTTTGTCACTTTTTGAACAGTACCTTCTTCGCCCAGATCGAACCCCGAACCTGGTTATTCCACACCACGTCTGTTTCTCAAAACGCGATTACCTTCAAAAGTGCCAGACAGTCCAGATCTCTTGGGCTTTTTCTCTAGATCTTCTAGTCTGTTTGTGTTACAGCTGGAGAACTCAATTTGAGGTATCCAACTATAGACACTACAACTACACTAAGAAAATACAATAATCTTTCAAAAATTATGCAACTTTTATTCAAATATCATTTTAGTGCTCAACGCGAAAAATATATACGCGCATAACTAGTTTTTAATGAAAATAAAACATCAAGAACTAATTGTAGAGTTAACTTTTTTTATTACAATACTTTTTTGTTATACTGTACAAATCCATGCACTAACTATAGGGTGGGTGCACCTGTTCAAGGTGCGTGCATCGAGACTTATACTGTGCTGCACGTGCCATTAATTCCCAGTTTTTATAAATTTTTAACTGACTGCGTAAGAATTATTAAGTGATGATTTTTAAATAGAAGAAGTTATAGAATAAGTTATAGTATTTTTACTCGACTGCGCCAGAATTAGGGTTATATTTTTCTGTGTATAAAAAGTATTAGTTTATTTAAACTACTACAAACGCAAAAACATCTCCAAGTTGATTTAGCTCTACTACTTTTTGAATGGCAGCCATCGAAAAGTCGCGCGCTAGTTATATTACGCGACACGGCCCGAGCGAGAAAATCACAAACAAACTTGCTACTCAAACACTTTAATTTGTTAGTTTAATTTTATAGTACGCAAATTTTTCATTTAAAAGCATCCATTGGCTTTCGAATTCTAGTACTAAGGGTCTGAAGGTGAGGCACAAATCTAATAAAACTAGGAAAATTACTTATGCCAGAAACTGATCTCATAAAACAGACGATCAGTGATATATTTATGAGCGAATAATCCTTTTTCTTCTACCTGAAGGTATTGATCCTGACCTTGCAGCCTGAGTTCGCTTTCTGGCTTAATATACTTTTCTCGTTCTTCAGCATCCTCAGTGGTGTATCCGTTGGCTTCCATATCTTTCTTCACAGCTAGCGCTTTAAAGCTGGCCACGAGGTAGTGTCCCCATGGTAGCCGTATTAATACATCTTAAGACATCTTTAGTCATTATAAGATCAACATAATCTCCCGATCAGCATTGATTATAAGTTATTACAAATGTGTAGTATCAATGAACATCAGCGTTGATATTGACAAAGACGTTGATGACCACGTGCAGGATGTGACCAGTCATAGATCAAAGTGTGGTAGAAGTGATAGTATTGGAAAGGGCAGATTTTCCGCCCGCTCAAGTGTTACGTCTAGCTGGACCTGTCACCGTCCCCCCCATTCATATCGGGATGTTATACTCGTATATAAGGCGTTATCAAATTTCTTCACCGTAATTCAGCTTTTCACATCCAAAATTTGCGCCATCTGTTGAGGATTTGTGGTACTATCTAATAAAGTAGGTCGTCCAAGTTATTCAGCAGTGGCTTACGCATGAAGAGCCTCTCATCTAGTATTTTAGACATCAGGCGATAGGATCTGTAGATAAGCCTAACCCCCAAACATTATTTCAAGCACCTGTACTCCGGTTTCTAGCGGTTGGTTTATTGGCCCAATTGTTTTAACCCCACTTCCGACCCGAGCGGCGGAAGTACAAGCACGCACCTTTTATGCCTTTGGCACGGCTCTGACCTGGTCACCGAGAGCTTTACTTTGTGTTGGATACGAAAATAGATTGTTTTATTTATGTCTAAGTAAATGGGGCATTGTTCTCAATATATTAAACCTACAAAGTAAAACTTCATCTAAATCGAAAGAATCAGCACCAATCCTGAAAACATCAATTGACAGTTAACAATATAAAATTCCAAACATAAAGTATAACACTTAACGGATTTACTGTAAGCTGCATCTAAACCAGATAACTTTGGTTATGTTGTAAGTACGATGATTTTATTACCATGTTGAAGTCCACTTCTCGATATATGTAGGTGTTCTTTATAAAAGGGAAGGATCCCACTTCATTTCTAGACTTGGCAGGCGTCTTAGAGATCGCAGTAAAATTTATTTGAATAACAGGATAACTCATTGTACTGTTATATCCCTTAGGCAGTTCTCACAGCGTCCACAGGAAGATATGGAGTGACGCTATTTTATGCCGGCGCCACAGAGCAATACCTTCATTCACTAGTTGTAATATTCACCATTAAATAACACACATTAATGTTACAAATAGCACCTGCCTTATTCGTGTAATCTTGACGATATTTGAATGTGTTTTATTTTAATAATTTTTTAAAGTATCTATGGCACAACTAAAAATTATCGTATTAACATAACTTATTTAAAAGACGAGTCGAGGAAATGCCTAATTAATAACATTATTGTGCAAATACATATGTATACACATATATATGTAAATACATGGAACGACATTTATTATTTTATCAGTAACTTTCTTTTCATGTAGATTTTATCAATAAAAATACTGTATATTTATTCAAATATGTTTTTGTATTGTAATTGTAATAATTACGAATTATGCTACAATTTAGTACAATAATAGATATAAAAAGCGTGTATTGTATATTGTTTTATTAATTTTTAAACATCTAAATTCTATTTACTTTTAAAGTGACAAGCTAAAAGACTTAGTGCTCCCAGACCATAATATGGTTAATATAAAAAAATAATTAAATAATATTGTGGACCCATTTTCACACACATTGATTGATCTAGCTTTGAATGAGGGGTATTAGACAACATACACACATACAAAGGTGACATACATACAGTTGAAATACTAATACAAACGTGGATAAATACATCCATGAGTCGGTCACAAACATTCGTGTTCATCAGACAAAGTTTGTCCCTACCGGGATCAGAACCTGGGACAAACTGATCCAGAAAACAGTCTTACTATCAGTGAACTATTCAGTCGTTATATATGTTGCTGTTAATTAATACGAAAGTATAATTATAGTATCCTATATATAATATATTATGTATCCGGTGTATATTATGTATCATCCATCATCACTATAGTCCGTGTTCGTGTCCACTACAGAGGCACGGAACCTCCCCTCATCAAGAGAGGGGTTAGACCATCGTCTATCACGCTGGCCTAGTGCGGGTTGGTACATCTCACACACCTATACGTGCATGCTGGTTTCCTCGCGAAGTTTTCCTTCTACGTTAAGTAGATTGGTTTCTAGAATGTAGAACTTGCATGAATTAGAAATAACTTAGTGGTACGGGACTGGGATCGAACCTACGATCTTTTGATCGCAAGTCGTGTTTGGCACCATTAGACCATCAAATACTTATAGATAGATACTAATACAAATATAGACAAATACATCCTTGACCCTAGTTTAAACTTTCGTGGTCATCAGACAAAATTTTCCCGTAGCGGGATTCGAATCCGCAACCGACTGACCCAGAAAGCACGGTCACTCCCACTGAACTAATCAGTCGTCATATACAACGTATGTTGCTATTAATAAATACAAATCGATAATTATAATATCCCATATATATTATGTATTCCATATATATTATGTACTAACTTTTGCCTGCGGCTCCGTCCCCGTAAATATCTGTTTTCCACTACATGAGAAATCCCGACACAACCATAAATTTATATAAAAATCCTAAGCACCATTTATTTTAAAGATAACTCCCGCATTAGGAATAATTCCTGAATCGTTGGGACTTTACAAACATTCAAATAACAGACACAAAGAATACCCGGACTCAGAACAACAATTTGTGGATTACACAAAGTTGTTGTCCCGTGTGGGGATCGAACCCACAACACTCGAAAGCGCAGTGGAGAAGCGACTACTTAAACTACTGCACTATCCGTGCAGTCAATCATTCATTTTTACTTGACCTCTCGTTCTTTAACAGCGGCTACTAAAACAAAGATCAAGCTGTATCTTCAATTCTACTGGATCGATTTTGATGAAATATTTCGCAGTATTTAAGTCGGAGTAGTACCTTTAAGACTGTAATAGGTTAACCAAAATCTACTGGCTGGTTTCTACGTAAAGCCCGAACAAATAAACAAACATCGACTGATTTGATTTCAGAAGCCCTTAATTATACGATCCGAGTGGTTTGTTTTTAAATATCTTTGATTTTTGAAAAGTTGACATTCAACAATTTTATAATAGTATTCCATATATGTTATGGTGCCCTAGCGTAATATACAACAGGGTAATTTCACTTTATTTCGGTTGCAGCACCTTTTATTACATAACTAAACGTACACCTGACCGCTGCGCCCGACGCACCTTGCTCCAAAAGTAAAGGGATCGGAAATATACATATAATCTATAACCATAAACTTAACTACCAAACAGTTATTAGATACTACTGGCTATTTGTTGGGTGTTTTTTAAAGGTCAGGGAGTACTTACTCCTTTTACTTGTGCAAATAGTCTTAAGTATACGGGTAAGCGACCCCGGCCTGCGAGCTACCACTGTCTCTCCCTACTCCTTCCGAGATAGTTGTTTCTTATATAGAACTCAATATACCTTTCCTACCTCACCCTCTTTCCTTTCCTCTCCACTAAGTCAATGACTGCCGCTTCGATGGCTGCGTGACTAGACCCAGGATGATGGGTAGGCTTACCCAAGCATCTGCTCTGTTTGGGTGGACCTATTTTATCATTCCTTTTCGTTGGAACGCAATGAAGAACTTTAATAATTTTGAACCTTATAAAAATGGCGGCGTCTTGGTTCACCATCAGACATATCTCGTTTCCTGCGGGGGCATAAAGTGAGCTACGGATAGCTACTTTACTCGTAGCAAGTGGAAGGAAATGGTATCTACCTAACCCAATTCTTCGGTAGTAAAGTGATCACTATCTCCGCCTTTCGTGAGAAATACCAAGGTTCGATTCCCTGGCGGAGAACCATGGAAAAAATAGGATGAGATAATTCGCGGGAGATTTCCGAAATGAGATAATCCGTAGGAGAACTAGAGTCGCCGATGTGGCTCAAAAGATTGGACAGCTGAAGTGGTAGTGGGCGGGACACGTAGCTCGCAGGGCCGATGAAGTTGGGGTCTAAAAGTGTTGGAGTGACGATCCCGAACCGGAAAGCGTAGTGCGGGGACATCCCCACTTATGCTGACTGATTACCTCATAAAGGCGACTCACAGCTGCTCGGTGTGGCGACCATTACAGGAGGCCTATGACGCCTATGTCCAGCAATGGACGTCTGCTGCGTCATAAGCTGATAATGATATATTTTAAACAATGCCTTTTAAAATTCAATTTATAAAAAAACAGATGGCTCAACTAGATATTGCGCTGACTTAATAATAGTATGACTTAATAATATTATATGCTGTGAGAACCAGTTAAGGGATATACCAGGATAATGGGCAGTAGCGTTATAAAATTCTACAACTACTTAGACTCTAGTACGATCTCCAAAATGTTTACCAAGTTCGGAGATTATGGCAAATCCCTTATCTTTAACGAGGAAGCCTGTATCCAGCATTCCACGGCCCGATGGTGATGGCGAATCTCGATGTTCGTACGCGAGTCACGGATGTTTATAAGTAAAATACTCCATTAGACATGCAGTAGCAAGTAATAAACAGTAACACTGTGCCTGTGTGTGTATTTTTATTGTAGTACATCTTATGGGATCACTTTACACGCTATCTCTTTGCCTTTTGTAGCATTTTATTTTCTGTGTAATGGTTAAAATTACAAAATAAAACCTTTATTCTATATTTACTTATCACTATAAATGAGAAAGCCCAATGTTGTCTCGGAAGCATGGTGACTGGTTGGCTCCTTGTAAGACTAAGTCATAAACATTTTGGCAAAATGTAAGTGCAGTATTCAGTATGTAGTATGAGTAAAAGCAAATATAAGCAAATAACAAACGTATAGTATAATGTACATTTAATTTTGTTATAAAATAAAAAATAAATTTTTCTTTGGTAGTACTTTGAATTGTTTTACCTCATTACGCGCACGAATGTCGCCAGTCTCTCTCACATTTCGTTCTGTTCTAATATTAAAAAATGAACCTTGAGACTATTATAAATAAGTTTAAATTTGCTGAGAAAAATAAACGTATTTCGCTTCTGATCGCTGTTGTTAACTGTACAAATTTAAACCCAATAGTATCGCCTAGAAAATTCTTAATTGTCTGATATTATAATCTACCCCGATTATAAGACCACACACAATTGAATATAGACTTTAATGTGATACATAAAAGTGGAAAATTGTTTGAATCTTGTACTATTTCTTAAGTGTGAAAACACACGCTGCCCGTTTACTTTGTTCGTAGGTAGAATGCAAGAATTTTGTTCAGTGGAATACAGTTGGACTAATGGCTTGCTATTTTTATGTAACCAATTAAAATAATTGGTTTAGATATTGAGATATCTTTTAAACATTTTTCACACGGCTATATATATCTCCACTAAATTCGATAATATCGAGACCATTATCATATCATTACCAAATTCGGCCTAATTTGCACTAGCAAATTACTTGTCTCCCAAAAACTATTTTTATGGGCTTACAACAATGTATGGAATATATTTAACTACTTGTTAATGACACAATACATGGTGCATAATCCATAAAATTAAATCAATTAATTGATACAAATTAATATCGATAATATCATTATCTTAATTAATTAAGAAGTTTCAGTAGATGCGTGTAAAATTTGCATAAACACAGCATTCACTATCGAAAAACAAAAACACGATTTCGAACTCGGGGCTCACATGAATTAAATCGAATAAAAAAATCGATTTTAAACGTTCGATCTGCGCAGGAGTGGATGCAATTAAAGGGTTCTCAGAAACGACGCGCCGGGACTGCACGGAGCCCGCACGAATATAGTTAAGCCATTGGGACATGAGCAGGGAATAACAATAATTCGGTGGCCGAAGAAATGTGGCGACATATACAACATTATAAAATTGTTAAATGTCAAATTTTCGAAAAAGTTCTCTGAAATCTGAATAGTTTGTTTTTAAAAGATATTTTAAAACAAACTATTCAGATCGACTAATTAAGGGCTTTTGAAGCCAAATCCAAAAATCAGCTGGTAGATTTTGGTTAAATTATCACAGTCTTAATAGACACTATTCCGATTTAAATACTGCGGCATGTTTCATCAAAATCGGTTCAGTAGAAATGAAGATACAGCTTGATCTGTTTCAGTAGCCGCCGTTAAGGTAAGAGAGGTTAAGATACAACTTGATCCCTGTTTTAGTAGCTGCCGTTATGGTAAGAGAGGTCAAGTAAAAGTGTTCGATCCCGGTTATTTCTGGTTCATCTACAGCCTGCATTGTAGATACCAGTGTACTCAACGGAGAAGAAAACTTTGTGGGGAAACCTGCATGCCCGCACGGGTGTGAAGTCTACCAATCTGCACTAGACCAGCATGATAGACTACAGCTTATTCCTTCTTCTGATACAGTAGTGGGGACGAATATGGATTGGGTATGATATAACGATATTAACCCATTTAATTTCTCATATGAATTTTGATAATTGTGTGGCGCCGGCATAACAATAGCGTTCCATATCTTACCGTGGGTGCTGTGGGAACCAGCTAAGGGATGGTGGGCAGCAGTTTCTGTTATTCAATCAAAATGTATTACGATCTCCAAGAGCCTGCTAAGCGTGTAGATTTTTGCAAATCCCTCCTTTTAAGGAGGAAGCCTATCTCCAGCACTGAACTGATGATGATGATGATGGGGTTTTAAAAGCTGTATATCATTTAAGTAAGCTTCAGTTTTCGCCGATATCAACAAGGCATTTGGAAGAGATAATAATTCTTTAGAATATATTGTAATTATGAGACATTACTTAAAACGCCCCTACGGCTTGCGGCAGTCGTAAGCACGATTTCCTTCACAAAAAATTCTTAAAATCTTTCTAATAACGTTAATTTACAACAGAATTTATTCTTATTAAATTATTATTGTATTACATATATTCGATATACATATCTACGATTCTTAGTAAAGAAATTAAATAAATAAATTAAAATACCCATCATTCATATATCATCTAATAATTTATATTCTCTTTTTATTCTTCCATCATATTTAAATACAAGCCGATTAAAAAGAAATGGCTGATCATGATGACTCTTATTAATACTATTGTACTGTAATTACTGATCATCATTATCATCATCAGTCCATGGAAGTCCACTGCTGGACAAGGGCCTCTTCCATACAAAGAAGGAGTTTGCCATAATCTCCATGCTTGGCAGGCGGCTTGGAGTTCGCAGTAGACTTTTATCGAATAAAAGGATAACGCTACTCCCTTTTATATATTAATCTTCTACATCCCTTAGCTGGTTCTCACAGCATCCACGGGGAGAATTGAAGTGACGCTATTATTATGGCGGCGCCACACAGCACCAACTGTACTGGAAATACACTAAAAAAAACGAGGAAAAAAATAAATTTTGTTTTTTGAAACAGTTCATACGAGAAAAGTTAATTGTTAACTACGTGTAAATCTGATTACATTTAACCATAGTCACATGTGGAGACCATTACACATGGCGAGATACCATATTCAATTGTTACCCGGAGATAAGGTGTGTAAACATAATAATATTAGAAACTATTCTAATATCTCAGAGCGTATAAATTTATAACATACATTAAATAACTAATTAAGATAAACTTAAAAATTTCAAATTGCTAAATATTACAAAACAGGATCTCTTAATCCTATTCAACAAATTGGAAACATTATTATTATGAAAGAATTTTATCGAATTGGTGGATGATGTAGCGATGGATGATGGATGATCATGGATCAACATTATGGAGTGCTACTGTTAGCTCCAAAATAATAAATGTGTATTATTGACATTGTATTCTATTGATATTGTATTCTACTGTATCAGATACTTTGTATAATTTTGCATTCTCATCGTTAGGATCATAAATTGTTTCCTTATTCTACATATATTGTACACTAAATTTGACACAGTTAGATAAAAGCTTCTTCTCCTCGCTTCTAATGCCAGCAGTCTCAACCGCTACGTCGTCTGATGTCTTCGACCCAGCATCGCAATGATCTTCCTCGTCCTCAGATTTCATATCACTATCTAAATTTCTTTCAGTCCAACGGTTCAGAGCCCTTCATCCAACGCGTTCTGTTTATGCTCATTTTTTCTTCACTATTAAAAAAATTGACAGCGCTATTAAGAATAATTTTTGACTCGTTCAGTGATTTTTTTATTCAAATGAACCCTCATTTAATATCTTTTTTATTTCATCTTCATTTTTCTCATTTTACATATTGGTACAGTTATTAACTTTAAGTACGCTCGCAATATTCGCAATATATATGAAGAACAAAAATCTTCAGTTATCATAAATCTTAAATACCGTTAAAAATTTCTGAAGAACCTCAATATCGTTACATTCGATATCTCACGTGTTATAACCGATATTTTATCGATAACAAAGCAGAGAGGTCGACTAAACAAGGTGTTTACGGTCCCGATTTCGATCTTAACAAAAACGTGCCACAAAACTAAATCCTTAGCGAATAAATTATAAAGGGAGTTGGTACGTGTATCATGCGTCGCTTGTTGGGCCCTTAATTGGGCCATGTCGGTTGGACGGGAAAAAAACTTAACATTTGTTAGGTATTCCAGGAATTGTATATATACACTTGTTGCGCTCGTGAACAATGACCAGTTTTATTTTCTCTTTCATTAGTAATGGGTATATATAATACAATTGTAGGTTTAAGTATAGCATTTATTATTTGATCAACAAGTGAATCCAAAAAAGATTTCGCTCTCGATTCAGGTTTCAGGCCTAAATAATTTGGGCTGAGGTCTAGACATACATCGTTACGGCGGGAACTGGAATAGCTTCCAACAAAACCAGAATTCCATCTTCTGTTAAATATAAACAAATATCAATAATTGAAAATTAAATTTAGTAAATTACTTATTCTATTATTAGCTGGCATTATTACTTATTCTATTATTATTACGTTCTAGCAAATTTATTGTAATTTAAAAGTTATTACAAAACGAAATTATAACATAAATAGTTATCATAAAAGGTTTTTTATTGCGCTGAGTATTTAGAGCTAGTTTTTCTAGGACCAGAGTTATTATTACTCATTACTAGTTAGTAGAACTCATTACTATTAGAATTTGTTAAAAATCTTCTTATGGCAGTTTTTCATTTGAAGCTCATTAGTGAGCTAGGTTTTTTAAGATCAGCCTGTCTCAACATCTAGCAGGGAGACTGCGGGATTATAGACGCAAGAGGAGGATAGGGAGGTGAGTGTTAATATGTGCTATATCTGAGAAGGACACTGCCAAATAAGACTCACGCCGTTGTAAGCAACTTAAGGTGCTGTGATGCAGGGGAGTAATCCTAAAGTCCTAAAGTCATCGTGCGGCGCAATAAAGGTCGTCGGCGGGACATCCACAGTAGCCCCCGAAGCACTTCTAATGTACCAAAGAAAGAAAGAAAAGAAAAGAATGAAAACCACCATAAATCTTTTATTAAGTAGTCTTATACGACCCCCTCACGAATCGTGATACTATGTAGGATTGTCTTTGCGTTGGTAAAAAATATTTTAAAATGAAATCATTGAAAGAGAGCATATTTCAAATGTTTCAAGTATTCTCTATAAAAGGAGCTGACGGGCAGTGTGGGTTTGATATGAATATATATAACTATGGCNNNAATAATTTTATAATATTTAATAATGTTTGAAAATATTTGTACGCCACTGCATGTTGGCATAACATAGCGAAATTCAAAACAAAATCCATCTTGTTCTTACTACCTACATATGTTAAACAAATAATAAATCAATTGAATCGAATTGAAAGATTTTTTGAAAGAGATTACAACTTGGCATAAGACGCCTGTAAACTTTATATTTAAAATGTGGTAAATACTATCTATCATCACTATTTAGATCGGTCAGTATAGTTAATGTTTACCTACATACTAGTACATAATACATATGTAATGATTTACACCCCAAAAAAGTTCCCAAATATTTTTGACCATTTGCGATGTTATTCGGTTTTTAGCTAGTATTCTGCTTAGCTAATATTTAATTTTTGCAAATTCATCAACTTCAAATCTTTTGACAGCTGGTCTATACCAGCTATATAGGACTATTCCTATTCACATTGAAAGATAATAGAAAAAATTTTAAGTGTACTAAAATCATCGTCGACCTCTGAGGGTATGCAGACACCTTTGAGTGTCAATTATACAAATTTGCATTTTAATTTAAAATTTTAATAACTATCAATGCTTTACATTTTTGCTTTGATATAAAAATTTTAAATCAAAACGCAAATCATGTTTATCTGTTAGCTGTGGCACAGGAGAACTCTTCAGAAGCTTGTTTGTGTAAAAATCTCGAGGGGCTAATACGAAAGGCGTAATGACTGAGCGGGCGCGTGTCGTTGAACGTAAATTGTTTATTATTTTTTATGAGATTTTCATGAGAACGATCGCCTGCCTCGTTAAGCGCTGCCATAGCTACCTAAAGTCGCAACTCGCGCTCTTGTAGGTATATATATATATTTTTTTAAGAGCCTTTGAATATTTACTTTATTATCTCAACGCCACCCGAAGGTAGACTGGCAGAGAATGCCTCAAATATTAAGTCCGCCTTTACACATTGCGTAAGAAGTTTGAATAAATAAAATTCATAATGGTGGGCGCCGACCACAGTTCACTACATACTATGAACCTGACTCCTCTCTGGCCCCATCCATATCATATCATACATCTTTTCATATTTCATACACTTTTATTGATTAAAGAGTGCTAACAACTTTATCTTTTTAAAAAAGTAGTTGATTTGATCAAGGAATGTTTTCCTAGGCGCCCTCTTCCAATATTTTCATTCCATACGTCAATATATACACATATATTGAATAAATTCTTGAAAATTGCATTTTAGTTGTAAATAGCAAATATTTTTAATGTTTCACTTTGTTCGGCATAGTTAACTTGCTGAGTACAAGACACGCTTTTAGTGGAGTTTCTTTTTTAAACTCTTGTAGTATAGTAACTGCTTAACAATGATAAAATATATAAAAAAATGTTAAAGAGCCAATATAGAGCCATTAGATGTTACTGATAAAGTATTTTAATGTTGGCAATTAAAATAAAGGCTTCATTTTTTTTTATTTCTTTGTGCTGTGTAAAGTGCAAATGTACTCACGACAATACAGCGGAATCATTTGATTGTGATGATAAATCTAAAAGTCAAATTTATGTATATATGCGTTTTACTATAATTGAATGCTTAAATGAAATTATAATAATACATTTTTGTAGATTTTAATAACAACAAATACATAGTGGAACTTCGTTGAACTTTTATTTAGTTCATTTTCGTTTGATTCCCAGCAATAATACATAACATCTGATAAGCAATCTTATTATGCGATATTCCTTCATCATGTATGCATTATATATGAGGTGAGATAATAGAATATACATCATTGAAATCCACAGTTAGTGAGCCTCCTTAAAAAGATGGGATTTGCCGGAATCTCCATGCTTAGTAGAGTTGGTAGGCGTATCAGAGACCGCACTAGTTATTGGTTGAATAGCAGGATAACGCTGCTGACCATTATCCTGGTGCACGAAGAACCCACAGGGATAGATGGCCGGCGCCGCACATCACATTATATAATATTAATAATAACATTAATTTACATGACATACAGATAGTAAGAATAAAACAATAATTACATAACTTAAAGCTACAAACATTCTATGAAGGGTGCACAATTGTCGGTCGGTAGGGTGGCCATAACGCCGGCCACATTTCCTCATTGTATAGTTATAGCTAAACATTGAGTTAAATAGCGGCCAGCGTTCTGATCAACTGTTACACAGACCAGGCGGCACGCGATCTCTTTGAAAACTTTGTAAGCTCCTTCTCCCTAAGACCCTAAATTTTCTACTCCAAATGCCCCAAAAATATTAATATATTTAAAAATATTAAAGTTCAGATCTGTCTGTCTTACGTCTTCACGGCTTATGCATTGGACCAATTGTTATTAAAATCATCAACAAATAAATTGAATACACTGATGTACTAATTTATTTATTTAATCATCATCACCATCAACAACGCCAGCGAAATATTGAGTTTCGGCTAGTCTAAAATATAAATGTACCAAAAATTAATATATAAATCCTCTATTCATCATCATCACCATCAACAACGACAGCGAATACCGAGTTTCGGCTAGTCTAAAATATAAAAGTACCAAAAATTAATATATAAATCCTCTATTCATCATCATCACCATCATACACTACGCCAACGAAATACTGAGTTTCGGCTAGTCTAAAATGTAAAAGTACCAAAAATTAATATATAAATTCTCTATTCATCATCGTCACCATCAACAACGCCAGCGAAATACTGAGTTTCAACTAGTCTAAAATACAAAAGTACCAAAAATTAAAATATAAATCATCATCGTTATCAACCCATCTACTCGTATTGTCCCACTGCTTGGCCTTTATTTTTCTCTTAGAATGAGAGGGACTAGGCTATAAGTCCACGACGCTAGGCCTAATGCGGGTTGGCAGACTTCACACGCTCCATCTAGAAAATCTCCCAGGCATGTAATTTCCTCACGATGCTTTCATTTACCATTTGAACCGAGTGATAATTATTAATACGCACATAATTTTGTTAACTCAGAAGTGCCTACCCTGGGTTCGAACTCAAGACCTAACACCGTCGGTGCATGGTCATTTTTATGTTATATATTTACTAATCTTGTCATATTTCAAAGGATGTCCGATGTTCGTATATTGAAATAAGTCCGCTCAACGTACACTCGATATTCCTTAAGTTTGTAAAATTTGCTCGATGTGCAAAAAAATGTACTATCTACATACTATATACATCTAGCCTCAAATTCAAACCCAACTTAACCAGCTCGTTGGAACACAAAGATGGCGCCTGAAGATCACATTTAGCTATCGTGGCCTGTCATAATACCCGCTCGCATTTTCCACTTTTATACAGATTTCCCGAGGTGAGACCGCTAAGCGTTGCCCTGATGCTTGAGGATGAGAAATGAGCGGAAGGGGGTGAGACTGGGCGGGACGTTGTATTGTAAACACAATTACCACCCCGCCGCTGTGGGGCGACGAATGGCGGCTAAACGACCCATTTGACTGTGATTTGTTAGCAATATGCTTGAGATTTGGAACAAAAATGCCTTTAAAATTCGTTTTGTATGTTACATATTTTTGTTGGCGCTGTTTCTTGAATGCTATGAGGATATTTCTTGATATTCTGAACAAACAAGTTCACATAAACATTTTGATGTAAATAGTTTGTTGCAAATAAAAAGCAAACTTAATCGCATGAGCGGCCGAGTGGCGGATATAATAAATAATCGCTCAATTGACAGAATTAAGCAAATAAGACGCTGATTTTTATTTCATTATATATAAAAACTAACCTGCAATAGGCCAGCGTGGTAGACTATGGCCTAATCCTCCTGATTAAGGGAGGTCCGTGTCCCATTAGTGGGGTCATTCCAGTCCCATATGAATATGGACTGGAAATGATATAAAAAAATTACCATTATAATTGGCATTTGAACAGAAGTATTAATATCAAAATGTACATCTGATAGCCTAAAATTATTTTTATTGCCTCCAAAATTTCTGCATAAATATCGGTTCATAAACATCCTTTCTTATTCTGAAGTTTATTCTCGTATTTTTGTAAACCAAATCATCTTATTATTTATAAGAATAGAGAGATACTCTTAATATACGGAACACTTATTTCCTCACTATCAATACAATAACCAAAGAGTACAATAACACCTATGCCCCATAAATATGTATATTTTGTCGAAGTTAAATCGTAAGATCAGACAAATGGTAATAAAGCTAAAACATGAAAGAAAAACTGTGGCAATCAGATTTCAATTTAAGTTATCAATTTATTTAAAAAACTTCTGAATGGTCTGTAAGTGTTGCAAGAAACTTCAACTAATTGTAATGAATAAGGTATAATTATTTGTAGTATAAATATATATTATCTTAAAATATACCTGCAATGAATATCATGAATTTGGATAAATCTCTTTATTGATTACAAAAATATTTTAATTGGGTAATTAACAAACGAGCTTGCATTTACTTTCTTTGCATAATTTCTTCGTAATCGTATTGCTTTCAGCCTTGCTAGACACACATTGTGATAGTTTGACTAATGTAAATGATATAAATATACATTCAGGAATAATGTAGCTTTCTACTAAAAATTAGAATTGGGATAATTAGTTCCGGAGATTACCCCTTACATACAAATTTATAAACTAATAAATTTTACCTCTTTATATTATAATATTAGTATAGATAAAACATGCAAACGAGTTGGACGTTGAAAGTAATCTTTTTGGTCGCATTTCAAACTCCAGTCAATTATATTGATAGATTAGGTATATCATCTATAGTTGAGGTCCATAAAAGCTTTTGTCTCGTAGACCAACAGATTTTTTTCAGTTTTGGGAATACCTTCTGCTTAGGTAATATAATTAGGTAATAATATTTCAACAATTTTCAGAGAATCAACTCAACTTCAACTTTTGAACAGGTGGCATGGACCGCTTGCAGGTTGTCATCGACCCCTGGGAGTGAACATAAACCATTTTGGTTATTATGATCTCTAGGGAGAAACGTTATTCCTAGTGCTAAGATCATGCTGCTAATATCTAAATTTATTGAGATTCTAATTGAGCAAGTTCCCGTCAGAAGTGTTCAAAATAGCGAGGTACTGAAAGGTGTCAGTTGGGTATACACAGTGGATCCTAAAACCAGACATATGTAGCGAAAAAAGTCAGTTTTTCGTCAGTAGGAGTTTGACAGGCTCCGTAAGCCGTCATTTTTTGTGTTGAATGTAAAATTCGTGTCCTCTATAACGATTTATTGGCCTAGTACTTATTAACTACAGGAGACTCATAAGTATTACCACGATTTTCTCTGCGTCAAAAGGGTACTTACGTCATATAGCGATATCGACACCTCTATGCAATAACATTGTAAGCAACTTTTTCTGTTTTTAGGGGAGATCAAAAATTAAAGTCAAAAATTTATATAATTCTATTTTTTAATAGAATATTTTTAAATCTGCATATTTCAAAATAAACATGCTCAGAGTTACGTAGATTGGTTAGAAAAATGAGATGTTTTTTTTTAGTTAACAAGAAATATATAACAATAAAAATGAGTTAGTTAAATGCGAATGTTAGTTAATATGCGAAAAAAAATGAGTTAGTTATTGCATGGAGGTGTCAATATAACCATACCGTTGCGTACCGGACAATCACGAGAATGTCGAATTGTCCGATATGCCTACAACAGCACAGTACACGCAACTCGTTAATCCCTACGGACATAACGAGGCAGGCGCGAGAGGCGGGCCGCCTCTCCCGTCCCAGGCATAAACAACAACACTACAACATTTAATTATCGCTGTTTATTAAACGCTCACCTGAGATATGAATCATGTTTAATGATAACAGGAAAGAAATTTCTTTCACGCCTACCGAGCCGGAAGGATTAATTATGCATTGTATTAATTTAATTAATATATTATTATAACTATATAATTTTATTATACTATTATATGAAGTATATGTACTTCATCGTTTACGTTGGCGGTCCAGTGATGGACACACACTACTTATGATCGAAATGTCGTGGGTTTAATCCGATCCGGGGTTATTCGAACCTCATGTACGGTCTATGGTACACCAGTGGTCCCCAAACTTTTCTGTCTCGTAGACTCCTTGCTATGTTTTCCGGTTTTGGGTAACTCGTCCGCTTGGCTAATATTTAATTTTTTTCAAATTTATCAGCTTTAAACGTGTTTTTGATAGCTGGTATAGTGCTATTTACTTTGAAACATTGAAACTTCTAATTGTAGTGATTCGTTCACCCCTGGGGGTCGATAGATACCACTTTGGGTATCACTGGTCTACACCGTATGTACACAACGGAGAAAGAACTCCGTGAGGAAACCCGCATGCCCGCATGGATGTGTGAAGCCCACATACCGACCCACATTAGGCCAGCATGGTAGACTGCGGCCTAATCGCCTGCCTGATTAGGAGAGGTCCTTGTTATGAAGAATATTGGTTCAGTGGTAGTGACGCTGGTTTTTGTGCCTAAAGGATCCAGGATTCGAATCCCTGTAGGAACAAACTGTGTGATGAACACAAATGTTTCTATCCGAATTGTAATCATATATATCTATATACTAGTTTATGTCCGCGGCTCCGCTCGCATGAATGTCGGTTATCCGCTACCTAGGAAATCTTGAAACGATCACAGATTTATATAAAAAGTTAAAAAACCACTTTTACTTGAGCTCTTCTATGTTAACGGCGGTTATTAAAACAGAGATCATCTGTACAAATATGTATATATATCGTTATCTAGTACCCAAGACACCTGGATAAATAATTTGGTGCTGGATCAACGTCTGTGAAAGGTATCCACAATATTATATTTATATATGTTACTAGCTTTTGCCCGTGGCTACGCCCGCGTGAATGTCGGTATCCGTTACATGGGAAATCCGACACAATTATAGATTTATATAAAAAAAAACCACTTTTACTTAACCTCTCGTACCTGAGCGGCGGCTACTCAAACGAGTATCTTCAATTCTATTGGACCGATTTTGATGAAACATCCCACAGTATTTAAATCGGAATAGTACCTTTAAGACTGTAAACAGTTTGATTAAAATCTACCACCATCTGATTTTTGCGTGAAGTTCGAACAAATAAATAAATAAACAAATAAAAAAACCGACGGATTTGGTTTCAGAAGTCCTTAATTATTGAAACATATTTCATGATATATATTTAAGTCGAAATAGCACCTTTAAGGGTGTAACCGTTTAACCAAAATCTATCCGCTGATTGGCACTTTGAACGCCGCGGAAAAACTCTTGTGAGGAAAACTATATAGTTTTCCTCACAAGAGTTTTAACCATATGGTTTGCTCACAATGTTTTCTTTCATTCCGATATATAGAGGGGATAATTAATTATTAAACTAATAATACTCACATGACTTCGAAAAGTCAGAAGTGCGTGCGCCTTGGATTCGAACCCGGATCTAAGACTTGGACGATCATTGCCATAATAATATAATAGTACTCAATTATTCACAATTATACGAAGTCAGTATTTAACTCATAAATCTTTTCGGATAGGCGTTCGTTGCAGATCTATAAAGACTATACATTAGAACATAATAATTATGTATCCATATCCGCCTACTTCAAGACAAATATCTCCCATTCCTCAAATGGCTGTGAAAAAAGTATCTGCTCTACGATAGTGCTGGTGTCCATTGTTTTACTGATACGAGAATTTATACTGTTTTATTACAAAATATTACAGTCCGGTCATTGCAAATCCATTGTTATAAATCAAGAATCGAAACAGAAAAAGTGCCTTAAAGTATTAAAGTTAGAACGTGTTTTGTGGTATATTTTTTTAATGTTTTATTGTCTCCCAGTGACCGCAGTGCAACTCAATCGAAACGTAGTAATGCAATTTTAAAATATATCATAATGTCTCGCGAAAAAAATTTATTTATATTATCTAATTTTAGTGCCAAATCTATAAGACTAGAGTGTAATAAATAATATATAAATTACATGGATAATTATTGACAACTGACAGTAGACTGATACACACTTGCGCGTTAGCGGCTAACTTCATGTCTAATGTAATCACGTTGCACGCACAAAAAGGTCTCTTTGTTATAATATAACCTCTACTAAACGCGCTAAAGTTGGACAGGTAGACTGATGATCTAAATGAGGTCACGAGCAATTGGATGCAAGCGGCTCAGAGCTGTTCGGTAAAATGATCATTACAGGAAGCTTATATCAAGCAGTGGAGTTCTGTGGGCTGATATGATGATGATTTAACACGCCAAAAAAAGGATGACTTCAAAATAGAACACTTTTTTTAATTAGAAACACAGCTAGCTATATACGCATCCATGATAATAGCGCGTTTCATATTAACTTATTTTCCATCAGATATTTCACCTACCTTATGTTATAGCAGCACCATCGTAGGCTGGCAGGTAGAAAGTACTTCAGGCATTAAGCGTATAGTGTTTGAAGTGTAAATAAATTAATAGTATACATATCTGTGGTAGAAGCCGGATGTCGTAACAAAATAAAATTTTACGCTTCTTTCTTACCCCAGTATATCCCGACGTAAATTAGTGTTTGCCATTATTGCTGGAGTTGTAGCTGTGAGGTAAGTTCTTTTACACCAAGATGGTGGAAAACAAGCTTACGGCCCGCCTGATGGTAAGCGGTTACTGCAGCCTGTGGACGCCTGCAACATCAGGAATATCATACGCACGTTGCCGACCCTACAAAAATTTACTCACTCCCCTCTTGAAGAACCTCATACCCCATCTTTCGGGAAAACCTCAGCGGGGAGCTCATTTTATAATCGGAGCGTTCTTGAAAGGAAATTTCTCTGAAACTGCACTGTCGCGACCATTGAGGTTCCAATGTGTGAGGATGAACTCCCTGCCGATGGCGAGCGGTGCGATGGTAGAAAGTGAGTGGTAAAGTAGTACTAGTACCGCGATGGTAAAGGTCTAGCTGATCGACTGATCTTTTTGACTTATCCTTAGACCTTACAATCCCTTTAATAACTATCATATAGATACTAGTCAGGCCTTATTGTTTTACACGCTTTCCAAAACTGAGAGGGATCAAGTCTAAATTAAATTTTAGAATGGTTAATGGGGGAACGATGTTGAAATTGCCTTAATGTCAACCACTGACTACCCCGTGAACGCCTCAAAAATAAATCATCAGCCCGTAAAACTCTACTGCTAGACCTGGGACTCCTTATAAAAGCAGATTTTAGCAAACCCCCTTGGTTTCCTAAAATCTCCACGCTTGACACATGTCTTGGAGATCGCAGCAGACTTTGACTGAAGAACAGACTAACGCTGCTGTCTGGTCGCTTAGCTGGTTCTCACAGCGTCCCCGGGAAGAGATGGAGTGACGCTATTATTATGCCGGCGCCACACGGCAAAACATTAAACACACAAAAGTCGAGGTGTCAGTGAAAACTCGCCCTACAAGTGCGCAAAGCGGAGCAAGCGCCGACGGCGCTGGTTCAGACGGGCTATTTATCGACGTGCGCACACTCCCAGCGCCTCGCTCACCACGCCCCGCCCGCGGGTCCGCACAGCCGTGCCTTGAGCAGGAGCGAACCTGAGAAATAATTCACGGAATATTGCAATATTCTGGACACCTTTTCACACACATTGATCCAGTCCCAAACTAAGATTCCCTGTATCTTGGTTTCTAAACAACGATATATGTACGTACATAAATTCTTCCATGACTTGGATGCAAATATTTGTGCTCATCACAAAGTTTCTCTCTATCAGGATTCGAACCTAGGACATATTGGCACAGAAAGCAGGATCACTGCCTACGAGTACTGTACCAATCAGTCGTCTGTTGTCAATATGATGGCCTTAAGCAATGAAAGACAATATTCCAATAGATAGTATTTTCAATTCAATACTAGCTATCATCAAAGTGCTGCTCAATATTTACACAGATTAAAATAAATGTATCTATGCGTGCGTGGTTTATGGTACAACTGCGTAAAAAGAACGTTTTTAAAACTTGCAATAGTGTTTGTTATAATAAAATGTTGCACTTTTCGCAATTTCATATTAAGTTACAATTTTAAATAAGATGAAAAATATTTTTAATTCCACTTTTAGAAAACCGTATCACAAAGCGGTTTGCGATTGGAACAATAAAACTATATATACAGCAAAACTTTTAAAAAACACCAATTTCTTAGTATCCAATTTTTATGTGGAAATTCAACTAATAATCGGTTTCACGAAACTTAGAATAAAAATTATTTTATTTAGTGAATAGTCATAATAGAAAACAGAAAATTACTTGTATGTTGTTTATTACTGACTTAACAAACTTGACACTTTGCTTATAGTATAGTAGTACCACAAAAATAACTTACAACGGCGTACCTGCGCAGTAAGCATTTTTTGAAAGGCGCGTAAATATTTCAGCCAATTACAAAACAGTGCGTTTGCGCGGATAAAATCCTCGCCAGCCATTGGTCGAACGAGAGCGTGCCATTGTGGCATCCACCAGTGTACAAATGTGACAAGCGAGATAACATGAGATTATCTGTCATTACATATTCAACCAAACGTGTAGTACAACAAGATCTTTATTAATTTGGTACTTACATTCGGTTTTAAACGGCATTTATTGACAATCTTCTCCGACGAAGACTGCCGATGTAATTTATTTTTGTGGTACTACTGTACGAGTAGAACACAAGTATCGTTTTTTCACTCTCGGGACAACTAAAACTATACACCATCGGGAATCTAATTGTGTCATGCTCGAAGCAATATTAATGAACCTATTGTTGTATCGTACTAGTGGTGTTAAGTTACTATCGCCCACAATCACCATATTAACCCACTTTCCTCGCTTGATTGTTATGTTACAACGTGCATGAATATTGCATAAGTTGCTTCATTCTTTGGATCACCTAATAGAGTTATAGATTCATACAACTTACGCCTACAAAAGTTCATCCAAGTTTAGTCATTATAATAAAACATCGGTATTTAGATCTAAGAAAGGCAGTGATAGCCTAGTGGTATGAACTTGCACGCCTAGTTTTGAATTTCGAGTTCGAATCCAAGGCAGTCAGCTCTGACTTTTCGACATCATGTGCGTATTAAATATATAATGATTTCGAAATGACGACCAAGATTGTTGATTTTGTAACAAGTTTTTGAACTAATATTTATATATGTAACAAAGTAATAAATAAATGAAAAGTAAAGTTATTTATATTTTAGAGCGTGCTGAAACGGAACCTGTAATCGAAATTGCTAATTTTTGGTTCTACAATTAAATATGGCGGTTTTTCTGCAAAAACAGGCAAAAAGTTCGCTAATTTCAATATTAATCTTTATTTTTCAATCATAAAACGCTCAAACGTATGGATTTTTTTAAACCATCTTTGTATAAAATTATTGGACTTAAACAGATTTTTTTTACATTTCTATATATTAATGATTTTTTAAAATTTGATACTTTTCTTACTACTCGTACTTTCACGGATAAAAGGATTTTAATATCACTTTTTAAAACACTTTATTGACTTGTATGTATGTAACTGTATGAATGTAATGTAATATTCCAGCCATATTTGATTCCCCAGTCCAGCCAAATTTTCCCCTATACTGGACGTCTGAATAGTTAGAAATTTTGCGTACATATTAAGACCTGATAATTATGATAATTTAAAAGACTATAGGAAAATTATAGTGACGACTATAATTTAAAATTTAATACAAATCCCGGTAAAAGTAAACTTTGTACTCATCATAAATATAGGCAAAAAATTACACAAATTCCAACTGAAATCCAACTGAAATGTGAACTTTCAATATTTCGCTATTACTTATCGTGGAGTTTAACACTCCCAAACGATAGATAACAACTGATGCAAACGGTACTGAGGCCAGACATTCCCGGTGCACCACAACACACGCCCATCGGAGATAGTGCTAACGAGGCTGGCTATCCGTACATCGCGAACAAGGTTACCAGCACTACAAAGAAGCTTAGGATATTGTTGTAATATGTACAAAACTAGCTTGGGTCCTCGGCTCAGCTCGCGTGAATGTCGGTTCCGAAATCCCGAAACAATCATAAATTTAGGTATATAAAAAAGCCTTATCACCAATTTTACTTGAGCTTTCGTACCTTAACAGCGGCTACAGGGATCAAGACGTATCTTCAGTTCTACTGGACCGATTTTGATGAAACATGCCACAGTATTTAAATTGGAATAGTAGGTACTTTTAAGGCGGTACAGTTTGACCAAAATCTACCTGATGGTTTTTGTGTGAAGCAAACAAACATCGACGAATTCAATTTCAGAAACCCTTAATTAGTCAATCTGAATAGTTTTTTTTTTAATATCTTTGATTTATAAAATTTGACATTTAACAATTTTATAATAGTATTAGCTTTTGCCCGCGGCTCTGCCCACGTGAATGTCGGATTTCCGCTACACCAGAAATTCCGACAATCATAGATTTATATAAAATCCATAGAACCACTTTTACTGGACTTCTTGTACCTTAACGACGGCCACTAAAACAGGGATCAATCACTGGGCTGATTATATTGAAATATATAGACACGTAGGTAGATATGCGACCATATCATGACATGTAACGTGATATAGTGGGTGGGCATCGGGACAGCCGAGTGGTTTTAGTATTTGTGAGCGCCACAAGTTCGTCGTATGTGTGCCTTCGATGTTACAGAATAAGGTAGGCATTTCCACTCTTTAAAGAAATGGAAAATAAGTATTATGCTGAATTAGATATAGGTGCTAATTCTAGTGTAACAGAACTTAACTAAATTTAGTCTCTCCCTATCTTTTTCTAATATCAAACACCAAAACGAGATAGAAAACATTTTTAGAGAGTACCAATCTACATTTCTGTTAAACGGTTCAAAAAAACGGTTGCACTTTTGCATATCTTTAGTCGGTATGTTCCGAAGTCGCGTCCAAATTTTTTAATTTTGATGTGTCTAAACGAAACTGACAGCACCAAAACTGTAGCTATCTCGTTTGACGTTTGACATTAGAAAAAGATAGGGAGAAATTAAATTTACTTAAATTCTATTACCGCAGAATTATCACCATAAACTATGAAAACTCATTATAGCCATTATAAAGTGTTGCAAGTGAAGCTGCAGGTTTCAGTTAGGAATCAATAGTTGTGAAATTCTCGCCATCATAGAGCTGCTGCAACTTTAAGTATTAAAATTTAATTATTAATAAAAGATTTAAGTAATATTCAGTGCAAGAAAATAAAGTAATACTAAATTATTAATATGTGTTTAATACAAATCGAAGCCTATGGAAAGAACACATACAAATAGGATGATACAGAAGTTATAAGGAACATTTCGGTATTTTTTGAAGTGAATCTCAAAATTTAGCTGCCATCAATAAAAAAATCAAATTAAGTTTACCAATTTTTTGTTGCTATTTACTTAATTTTATTTCTTCAGGAATAGAAACAGTTACATGATATAGCTTAGAGTTCGCAATAATTATATAAAAAAGTGGTAATTATGTAACCATGTATTTCACAAAATTAAAATTTTTGATACACAAAATAACGTGCATTGTGGGTAAATGCTATGTAAGAGGTAAAAATCAAAGATGAAAATTACACAGTCACTATTCTTATATCTGATTTCCTTCATCCCCGGATTATACTCTTCCGCTCTGCAGGAGCACGGTTCTCCCCTAATCAGGAAGGAGATTAGACCGTAGTTTACTAAGCTGGCCTAATGCGGGTTGGTAGTCTTCATACACCCATGCGAACATGCAGGTTACCTCACGAAGTTTTCCTTCTCTGTTGATATATCTTCTAAGATCTTTATTATCTCGAAAATATCAAACGAAAATATGGTGTACCTACTCGTAAGTGTAGCATAGCCAATAATAACTTATTAGGCACCGTAGTTAAAACCTTCTTACCTGACAGCTGACTAAGAATATTAATCGCGCTATGATTGTACGATGATCTTGACCATACGATGCAAATGAAAAATAATAAATTAATTTTTTTCCCCATCAATATCTTTATTTTTATATACCGGCAACACCGTATAGATAACGCGGTGAGTCTAAAGGCGGGGTGCGAAATAATAATTTCTCGAAGAGTGAAGTTATGAAGTGCGTGAAATATTGTTTCAAAAAATAATTTAAAATCACGTTTATTTTATTAAAATGGATCGACGACGTACTGTTATATATTTCTTATGCATTTTATGCAAGTCCTAACACCTAATCCTAAGTCAGCATATTGATTGTTCTCCTTGCACCAATGCAGTCGGTGAGTTAGTTTAAATCCGATCGCCGATAGTGCCGAAACTTGTCCCATAATTTGTTTGTAATTTACGTATATATTCTATTAAAATTTATTTATTTTTATATTTGATTAAAATAGTGGTTAATTTTTTTTAAATGATTTTTGAAAAAATGTTCCCAACGTTGCCGAACTGCTTTTTTTTCTCAACTAGCCACAATTGAGAAAAATAAGGATTTAGAAATATATCACAAATTAAGGTTTGTGTTCAGTAATGAACTGATAAAGACAAGATGGATTTAATAAATAACGAATAAAATTAATGGCGTTGTCTGTATTCACCTCTCGCTCACACACTCTCGTCGTTACATGCATATCTACAGCTATTAAAAAACGCCGTGTAAGTTCAAGTATGATGTAGTGACAAGGATCGAGAAAGGAATGCTTTGGTTTGGTCATTTAGAAGAGACGAGTGAGATTCGAATAACGAAACACATATACTGGGCAAATATGCGCCCAGGAAAAATCTACTTTGATCAAATCAACAACTTCTTTCAAAAACGTCAAGTTCGTAGTCGCATTAATCAACGAAAGTATATGAAATGATGTATGAATGTGAATGAAGCAAGAGATGTGTCAGGATCATAGCATGTGGCGATCTATGGTCTCTGCTTACCCTAAAGGGATACTAGTGTTAGTGTATTTATTATTAGACAAAATACCACAGTATGAATTTGACTTCACATTACATATAATTCAATAACAAATACATATAAATGCATTTATAGTACCTTACTATGTTAACTTAAGGAGTGTAATGGTTGAATATTCGCAAAGTAATTTTCCATAGGCTAATCACATTTACAACAATCACTTCTCGACATTCGACTAGTTCTAATAAGGTTGCGGACGCGGATATAAACTATTACTAGAACTGCGTAAGTAGACACCATAGTACATACTACATACATCTATTCTATTACTATTGTAAAATTGTTAAATGTCAAATTTTCAAAAATCAAACAATTTAATAACAAGCTACTCGGATCGACTAATTAAGGGCTTCTGAAGCCGAATCCGTCGATGTTTGTTTGTTGGTTTGTTTTTTGTTTGTTTGTTCGGGCTTCACGCAAAAACCAACGGGTAGATTTTGATTAAAATGTTACAGTCTTAAAGGTACTATTCCAACTTAGTTAATGCGGCATGTTTCATCAAAATCGGTCCAGTAGAATTGAAGATGTAGCATGATCCCTGTTTTAGTAGTTGCCGCTTAAGTACGAGAGGCCAACTAAAAGTAGTTCTCAGGCATTTTTATATAAATCTATGATTGTGTCGAGATTTCCCATGTAGCGGAAAACCGACATTCACGCGGGCGGAGCTGCGGGCAAAAGCTAGTACAAATATAATATTAAGTTGTCTTAAAAAATACTTTTAAACATTAATTTGCATAGTCAAAATAATAAATACTTTTAAAGATAAGGTTTGCACAGTCAAAATATTTGTCTAATTATTCAGAGTCGCTATTCTCAGCGGTAATTTGCAGGTGAAATTATTTCTTTTTTTACATAAATATTAATTTAGGTGGTATTAAAGTGAGTTCGATCGCAGTTCCGTACCCCTGAGTTAATTTTAATTCATGTAGAGTCTACGTTGTAGATGCCAATGTATTCAACGGAGAAGGAAAAATGTTTGTGAGGAAACCTACATGCCCATATGAATGTGTGAAGTCTATCAACCCGTATCATCATTGCCAGTCCATAATAGGAATGACGCAATATTAATTTAATTATAGATTATTTCTTGGGCCACGGACAAGCCACCTTGCTCGTAGTAAGTGGCAAGAAGTGGTCTCTGCCTACCCCAATTCTTCGGTAGTATAGTGGTCAGTATCCCCGCCTGTCAGGCGGGAGACCGGGGTTCGATTCCCCGCCGGAGAGCCAGGGAAAAAGGCGTGAGTGTATGTATTATTTCTTTATACCACCAATAAATAAATACATTTATCTATTAAAGTGTTCCTTTAGCGCATGACTGAAATTTATTTCTCACAAAAACCACATGCGGTTTTTGATCGTTTTCGATTAAAATTAACTTCCGTTGTATTACAAAGTTCTACTCATTGTTACTTCATCAAAATTATCTTCAGTCCACATTCGTCATGCAATGGCTACGTGGTGTCGTCTTCATCTACAAACAAATAAGTGGGTACTACCTTCTTTTCACTTATCGACACTTGATTCACTATTGACATTTGATATTTATCAACTAATACAATTCTTACGCTAAAGAAGTATAACTTCTAACGTAGTATTTTTTTCCTTAAGCCGATGATTTTATTCCGAGACCACATATTGTACCGCTTGTACACAGAGCTCGTGCCGGGATGAGTCAGCGAGCTGAGTCCTCATGTTAGCCGCTCCTCAGCCGTACCTTACATACTAATTTGATGTACGTTAGGGCCATTCAACTCTTTGGTTTTCGCCTATGACACAATAACATGTAAATAGGCTATGATGTGTTGGGAAACGGATGTACTACCCATTCGGCTTAAAAGTAGGTACTGACAGCAGGTGTATTGGAAAAACCTTCTTGACTTTTAAATATTTTCATTTTAATAAAATATTTTTTTTTTATTGTACTCTATTTTTGTCTTCATTTTCTCATACACCGATCTTCGTTGGATTAAAATTTCAAAAATACATTGATTTTCGAAATTTTAATCTCCCATCAATATGGGAGGGGAGATACCTGTGTGCAGCAGTAAATATTGTCAAGCTAATGCTGAAAGTAAAATAAATAAAGCATAAAATAAAGGGTGATAATACAAAACATTATTTTAATTTTATTAAATATTAATCAAATTATAGTTCCCGCAAACTATGTTGGGGGTACCCACATCCCTCATTTTCAATATCTTCATTCCGCACGCGACAGGAACCTACGCACCTCTAATAATCTACTTCTTCGGTGTCCTCCTCACAGTTCTGGTTCTATTAACTCTTCTTTTCTTCTACAATCAGTCTTCCTATGGAATGCTCTCTCCACTGAAGGCAGGTTGTCGGCTTACCGCGACTCGTTCAAAGTTAAGGCACGCGAACTGCTTTTACGTGAATTATCGAAATCATCACAATAATTTACATTATTGTTTATATTTATTAATATGTATTAGTATATTTTTATGTATGTATTAGTATTTTATATATTTATTGTATTGTCATCTACTTTAGATTACATTTATTGCTGCATCTATTACATTATCTCCGCACTACCCAAAGGTCGACTGGTAGAGAATGCCCTTGGCATTAAGTCCACCTTTAGATATGTAATGTACATACATACATATACTTACGCCGATATCCCATAAGGGTAGGCAGAGACCATAGTACATACTACATACATACATACAGTCATGCTTCTTTCCCATTGAGGTAGGCAGAGACCACTTCCTTCCACCTGCTACGATCGTTTGATGTAGCAAAGTGGCTATCCGCAGCCCACGTTTCGCCTCCGCGGGCAATAAGACGTATCGGGTGGCGAACCATGACGCCGCCATAAATGAAGTATGAAGTTTAAATAAATATTCTATCTTACTAATATAACAAATGTTAATGTTTTCATGTTTGTGTGTGACTCAATCATGTCTAAATTCACACAATTATAACGAGATCTGGAATGAGAATATAGAATATATTTATTATAAAATATTATGCTAGTTGTGTAATAGCGTCACCCCATTTCTTCCCATGGAAGCTGTGGGAAGGATAATGGGCAGCAGCGTTATACTGTTATTTAGTCAAATCTACTGCAATCTCCAAGACTCCTGCCAAGCGTGGAGATTATGGCAAATCCCTCCTTTTTAAGGAGGAGGACCATGTCTAGAATTGGACTTTCACGAGCTGATAATGAAAAAAATGAATTATGCTAGTAGTCACAAGTTACAGCTAGAGTCATGCCAAAACGACCGAACCCATCCGATTTAGAGGAAAACAGTACGTGAATAGAATCGATACTTTTTATTGAAATACCACGCGAGCGAGACGGCTCAAGCAACAGCTAATTATAGATACGATATTTATAAATATCCACTTAAATAAATCAATGTAAAAGCGCTGGTCACTGCGGAGCATTTCCCACTGGTAGATATCGACAACAAACACACGATATCCATTCACAAAACCTATTATGTTAATTTAAAACACATCGGAGTGTCGATAGCATCGCGCCCGTTTCACACCACACCCCCGAAACAATAGTTAATAAGATGATTTATATCGATCTGAGATAGGTGCGTCCGACACGTCTCGACACCGCTTTAGCATAATCTCGGCATCGGATCGGTGCCGTATCGGTCGCTACAGATGTTAGTCAGTGTGTATGGCGCCTGGTTTTAACCGAACCCTTGTTAGAACGGACATTTTGGAAAATCGAAATAATTAAAAAAAAAATTCATTTATTGGAAAGTAATAAAAGCGTGAGCTGTGTGAAAATTTTTATATGTAAATTTATTTTATTTTATTTTAATAATATAAATGCTCATGTTCATGCTGAGCAAATGAGCATGCTCAATGACAAAATTCGGATTGCTCTCTGAAGATGAACACGTTAATAAATCCAGAAAAAGTCGCTAACAATAAATAATATTTAACTGTTGTATTCTTTTATTAATTTTTTTTTCATTTTTGTGTTATAATTAATTATCCAATGTCAATTTTCTATGTGGCTCCGACATAATAGCAACATTGTACCTCACCTTGTGGACACTGTGAGAACCAGCTAAGAGGTGTACCAGGATAATGGGCAACAGCTTTATCCTGTTATTCACTCAACATCTGTTGCCATCTCCAAGACTTTTAAGAAAGAAGCCCGTATACAGCAGTGGACTTAAGATGATGAATATTTCGAACAATAAAACTTGAACATATGCTGTATATAAACTATATATAAATAGACTTGTGTGTATGAAACTATGTATGAATGTGATGAAATCTTTCAATATAATTTTTGCCAATTTCCAGATTTCCGAATAATTTTTAAAATATTGCGCGTCTGATGAACCGGTGGCAATATGTTAAAACAAACTAAAAAATATAGTTGTTTTTAATTACCATCAAAATTTTCATATTAAAATACTGTTTTTACTCTCTTATCATCTATACACATAATAAAATCGTACAACGAATATTTTTTCAAAAAAACCATTCATACAGATTGTAGTTATGTTACCGGAGCTAAAAATATAGTTTTTAGAAATTTTGTCTGTTTGTCGGTTTGTCTAACGGCTAAATGGCATAGTGGTATTATTATGCCGACAATACATAGTACAATATATACATGCATCTCATTTTTAATATGGTTTTTTTAAATATTACCCTTTAAAACCACCTTCAACGAGGTATGTCTTTATTTTAGGTAGGTAGGTAGGGTATACCCACTGTTACTCTATTGGAACGCTCTATCAAACTTATGTCTCTGATTTATGGGCATAAACCAGAGACATAGGATTCGTAACAAATTAATATATTATTCCGATTTCAATGAAGAACGGTTTTCTATTCCAGAGCTCAGAGATCAGGTGGTGGTGACTACTTCTCTGAGCTTTTCACTCAAGCTCGTAACAGCATTATAGTTAATTTACAAACTATATTTAAAAACACTAACATTTAAAAAAACTACCACCGACATTTACTTTAAAAAGATAAATTAGAAAACTTCTAAAACTCATCTTTTTGTCTATGTTTAGGAAAATATTAAGCCGAGTAATATATTGAGCTGAAAAACTAGTTTCCAATATTACGAAATAGTGTTTCAATTGTAATTCTTAGTTTATAGTAACGCCACCTAGTGCTTGATTATCGCTATTCAATAAGGAAGCATTTATATTAAGTATACTAACTTCAAATCAGGATTTTAGGTACTAGACAACGATATGCTTACTTATTTAGATAAATGATAACATATATAAATATACATTCATGAATCTGGTTAGATAAATAATAACATATGTAGATAAACATCCATTAATCTGGTAAAAATATTCGTGTTCATCACACAAAGTTTGTACATACCAGGATTTAAACCCGGAACCAATTGGTACAGAAAACAGGGTCACGGCTACTAAACCAATCAGCCGTCAACAATAGTGTGCAGAGTCCAGTGTTTCCCAAACAACAGACGATTGATCCGAGGACTGACGTCGCCGCCCATGTCGGGGCAATTAATTCGGTAAGAGTTGGCCATTTGCCGTGGCCGCACCATGACACGCACTTCGCTGCCCTCTCTGCCAGTTATTATAATATAATGAAAGCCTTACCGCCCGCTGAGCCCCACAATTGCCCTGCTTAGCCGCCTCACCACCGGCCGTTTAGCTGTTTTAATTTTTAGTTTGTCTACTAACGGTTCACGGTTTCGTAACGCGATATCGGGAAGCAATCATCGCTGTTGGTGCTTCAGTTCGCCTACATATTGCTGACCGTTTCGTTATTAATTTAATTTTAAATGTTACACACCTCAATATTTGATTGCTCTCTTGTTTTGAGATTCATTATGCGATGAGGAGAACCGAGTGCTTCAGTGGCAACGACTCTGCTTTCTATAACAATTCTTCCTAAGTTCGAATACTGTAGGGACAAACTTTATGTGATGACCAGGAATATTTGTATCCGAGTCATGGATATTTCTATCAATTTATCTATATCTATACATTGAGCTATATAAATATGTATATCGTTGTCTAGTACCCAAGACCCAGGGTCTCTTAATTCAGGGCTAGATCAACGTGTGTAAGACAAAATATGTTCAGAATAAAATACAAGTCTGTAAGCATTGTTGGAGAAACTTCTTGATTTGTGTTATGTCTAAAATTATGAATATCTGTCGCATAGTTTCACAATAATTCTATTTTGTAATTTACTGTCGTTACGTTTCTGACAACAGTGTCTCAGTTTAGTCCTACTAAACTAACATTACTTCCTGATTTTATTTATAAACACCGATAAATTTAAAATTAATAAACAAAATGTGGGTAATTTAATTCCAATGTAATATGTTATTATGATGTACATTTATTATTTTGTCATATGTTATTATGACAATGTCTAATGACGAAAACATATCATTACATGCTGTAAACAAGCAATTCTATACAGGCCAATGGTCAGTTGTCAGTCTGTCTGTCACTTTCGATTGAAGAAGGAACGCTCACGTACGGATATGCCACTAGTGTAGATTTATCTGTTTATTTATTTTACCCTTCATACATTATATATTTAAAGGCGGACTTAATGCCAGGGGCATTCTCTACCGGTCAACCTTTGGGTAGTGTGGAGACAATGAAGTAGATGAAGCAAGAAGCATGAAGTACACACGCACGCACACGCAGACGCACACGCACACGCACACGCGCACACGCACGCGCACGCACACGCACACGCACACACACACACGCACACACACGCACACG
>WUAW01012753.1:72552-87674 GCA_017165845.1 Thaumetopoea pityocampa | reverse complement strand
CACACACACACACACACACACACACACACACACACACACACACACACACACACACACAGGCACACACACACTGTTATAAACGAAAAATCGTCTCCAAGTTGATTTATCTGTATAGCTGTTTTACTTTAATAATACCTCATCCGCATTCGATATGTAGATCAAACTGAACGTGTAGTCCAATACACATTGGACTGCACGTTCAGTTTGATTATGCAACCAAACGTTACCTACTAAAGTTTGTAGAGGCACTCGTGCAGGTGTTTCGACTGCACCGAACTACGCCCAACTTTGCCCAATGGTATTGGTTTTGCACTGTATAATGCGCGAATAACCTAACTGAGCAAATAATGATTGGAATAATAAATAATAGCAACAAGATTCAGAACGCAAGGTTCTCTAAAAACCCCTTGCACGCTAAGCTCGTTTTAGGTTCAACAGAAATACACTTCAATAATATAATATTAATCCTGTGGACGAAATTAAAATGTTGTAAGTATTCCCGTCACGTATACTCACAATCTGGCCTGAGACGGCGACTGAGTAGACTAAATTTTATGCTAATTCTATCCTGTTGCGCAAACGCGTGCGTGCTTGGATTAAAAAAAATATCCGAGTCTATAACAGGTGTTCCAAATATGAAGTTACTTTATATGCCATAAATGACCGGCAAGGTAGAAGGTATAGTTTATGGTACACTATAATATTAATAATAGAATTTAATGAAGCAATTGTCTTATACTTGTTCTCTACGTGTGTGCACCTCTTTGATTTTTTTTATATAAGAATCGTATCACCTGAAGGTAAGTGATCACTGCTTCCAATAGACACCCGCAACAACAGAAGAATCACAGGTTCGATGCCGGCTCTTAAGAAAAGTGTAAGCTCGTTTCTTGAAGGTCCCCAAGTCGTATCCGCTTGGAAATACTGCCGCTGGGAGCTCATTCCACAGGATGGTGGTACGTGGAACGAAATTGTGCGAGAAATGCACAGTGGTAGATCGCCAACTATCCAAATGATAACAGAGAAATTCAATGGTTTAGTTTGGACTCTTATTATTAATTTAAGAATATGATTTGTTGTGCACGCCATGAATAAATAAATAATATAATTAGCTGTGTGGTGCTGGCATATTAATGGGACCGCTCCATCACTCCACACTTCGAATTAAGAAAACCTACTATTGTCTCCAAGACACCTGCTTAGTATCAAGATCTTGACGAATCTCCTTTTTAAAGAAAATGATTTCTATAACAGTGCACTGTAGTAAACAGAATAATGATTTAGTATCTAATAGTAATAGGTTTGACAACATTCTAGGCCGACCGAGAAAATAAATTTGTAGAAGATGCTTGGATATGTTTGTATGTGACGTGAACAAACCATCACTTAACACAAAATTTATGTAGATAATATCTAGGAGAACATTTATGATCAAAAGTATGTCACTAAAATTAAGTCAAAAAGCAGACACTGGTAAGAAAACTTAGTATTAATAAAGTTAGCCAAAAGAAGAACATAAGGAGTATGAGTCTAAACCAGAGGTTCCTAGACTTTTTTTTTCATAGACCACTTTCAAAATTTTAGCTGGTTCCGTGGATCCCCTGCAGCTACATTTCTACCATATTCCCAAAACTCGAAAAAAAATGTGAAGATTAGATCTAACTATGGAAATTTGCGTACTCCAACGTAGACCCCGTTGAGTCTCCCGTGGACCCTTGGGGGTCCACCTGGACCATTTGGGAACTAAGGTTATACGTTAAAAGAGATAAGCCCTATATTGTACAGATGTTAATAATATACTGATTTCATAACATTTTTTATTCATTTTAGTTATTGACTTGATTCATCATGATCGGCCTGTAAAAGTGGGTTGTTGGACATGAGCCTCCTCCGTAAAAAGGAGGGATTTGTTATGCTTGGCAGGCGTTTGGGAAATAACAGTAAATTTTGACTGAATAACAAGATAACTGTACTGCTTATTATCCCTTAGTTGGTTCTCAGATCGTCCAGTGGAGATTGACTTGATTGTTAGTATATTATACAACAAACTATTAAGGGTTAATTAAATATCCATTCTTAAACATAAATCATATATGGGAGCAGCATACTGGCGCTAGCATAATAATAGCGTCATTCCGTGTCGCGAACCATACGTCTGATAGATGCCTTACCATCGGATATTGACATTTTTTTTATCACTCTTTCGAGGTTCACAGAAATGGCCCAGAAGTAGTTAGAAAAGAATTATATATAAATATATAATTATGTTTTAACTTGTATTTTTTTCTGTATATTTTATATATAACATCGCATTGATATATACTGTAATGGTGTTATAAATTTGGAATAAATAAATAAATAAATACCATTTCTGCCCGTGGGTGCTGTGAGAACCAGCTCAGGGATGTGCCAGGGTAATGGGTAGCGGCGTTGTCCTGTTATTCAATTAAAATCCACTGCGGTATCCAAAACGCCTGCCAAGTGTCGACATTATGATAAATCCTCCTTTTCAAAATGGAGGCCCATTTCCAGGGGTGGGTTTCCACGTGCTGGTGATGAAGATGATGACGTATGCGGAATTTGTCCACTTCACCCCAAATATTCTTCATCAGCACCGCACCATATTTTAAGAAAAGCTATTTTATTCTTTTCCATTTATAGTACCGTCCATGTTTCTGCTCTGTACATAATATGAGATTAGTAAGTATTCCTATTAACCTAGTCTTGGTCTAGGCCAGAGGTCCCCAAACTTTTAGGTCTTGTAGACCTCTTGCCATATTTTTCGGCTTTAGATAGATCCCCTACGTAGCTAATAATACTGCTAATTCATTAACTTCAAATGTGTTTTTGACAGCTGGCATGGACCCCTTATTTATTTATTTATCCCCTGGGGGTCGATATAGACTACTTTGAGTATCAATGGTCTGGTCTTTAAATATGTTGCGATTAGAGCCAAATCAGTTTGGAAACGCTTTTACTTCTGTAGTAGTGTACGGTGAGCGGTTAAATAAACTTTTTTATAGGTAGGTACTTAATATTATACATATTAAGCGTAATTTAATATGTAAATTCTAACGCTACTTAAGCAACTGATGCGGGAGTGCGAAGTAGGTGAGAGCTAACGCAAACTGGTTTATTCCGCTTAAAGTAACTGTGTGTACAAATGCTATTACAAACGCATAAACGTATGCAAGCTGATTTATTTGTAGTCCATATTTGAATGACCCCTTGGTAGGCTGGCGTCACCAGCTCTGCCTGAGCGGCAGGCGCGTCATGTGGCCGGCGGTTGACTATCGCGGGATCTTCACGCGTGGACGAGCCGCGCCGAGCGACTCGCGATCAGCCCCCGCAACACTTGCCAATGAATTCAACTTGATTAATCTACTTAAAATAATTACGTAAAATAAGTTTTTCTCTCATATAAATCAATCCTTACCCTAGCATTAATTCGGTCAGAGACTGCTGTTAATACAGAGAACGTGGATGGATGTCACGTCTTCTGAATTTATTATATTTACTAGAATCTAATATATAGGCCAGGCCTATTTAGATATTAGTGCTAACTTACATGTATACACTGTTAATTACCTAAAAAACTTATAAAGATATTCTATTATTTATCTATACTTTAAGGCACTTTAAAAACAAACGTGTGGGCTGCAGATAGCCACTTTGCTACATTAAACAATTGTAGCAGGTGGAGAGGAGTGGTATTTGCCTACCTCAATGGGAAAGAGGTGTGACTATATGTATGTATGTAGTATGTACTATGGTCTCTACCTACCCTTATGGGATATCGGCGTGAGTGTATGTATGTATGTTTAAAAACGAACGTGACGACCTTATCGATAGAGCTTGATTTTTAAATTTTAAACAGCTAAGTATTGTTTAATTTTTTTAAATATTCTTAATTCAGTAATCAGCAAGTTTGCTGTGTGGCGCCTGCATAATAATGGCGTATGAAGTGACTCTTCCTTTCCCGTGGATATTGTGAAAACCAACTATGGGATATAGCAGGATAAATGTACGGCAGCTTTACTATTAGCATTATTCATTCAAAGTCTACCATGACACCTGCCAAGCGTCTAGATTACGGCAAATACTTTCTCTTTGAGGAGAGCGGCCATGTCCAGCAGTGGACTGAATTTTTTTTTTCAATAATTGAATTAGAATTTATATGTTAAATGTTTATTTAAATCTTATAGGTTATTTTTTGTAAAAATAATGTATACACGTTATTTTTTACAAAATAACATATACAACTGAAATTGCAAAATTGCTCAAGTAATAGTGTATTGTTTTTAAGATTCATGTGCGCATGTTTGTGTGATTCTTTATTCCATAATAACATAAATGCCTGATTTCGATATATGTGATAATATTTGATTTCTTAGATTATACCGGGTGACATAGAATTGGTATTAAATAAAATCCGAAAAAATATTGTCTAGTAAACTGGCTGTGGTTGCGGTTGACTGCCATTTCACCCCCTGACTCTGGTATTCTGTTCAACACGTTGGACCATTAGCTGAAGGGGTTAGTTAGCTCGGACCGCATAACCACACCCATAATCCCAAAAATGGTAGGCAGGGGCGTACTTATACTTCTCCAAGTAACTTACATTTAACCAAATATAGAATATAATACTCTTTATTGCACACAAGTACAAAAATTTTACAAACATAAACAAGAAATATAAAATGTACGCGTAAGTTGGGCGGTCTTATCTCAATCCACACAACCTTTGGATAGGTATAGATGTGTGATGAGGTAATATCTCCTTCTGTATAATTCTATTGGTCTTAAGCCCAATACATATAGGTCCCACTACAGGGGTACATATCTCCCCTGATCAGGAAGATTAGACCGTAGTCCACCACGCTGGCCTAGTGCGGATTGGTAGACTTCATACGCTCATGTGGGCATACAGGTTTCCTCACGAAGTTTTCCTTCTCTGTTATGTATATTGGTGTCTACAATGTAGACGTTCACATGAATTAGAAATAATTTAGTGGTACGGGATCGGGATTGAACCTACTACCTTTCGATCGCACACCGTGTTGGGTACAGCTACACCACCAATGCGCCTATTGGCCTATTTATACTATTATAAAATTGTTAATTATCAAATAAAAAAAAAAATTAAAGATCTTTAAAAACAAACTACACAGATCAACTTATTAAGGGCTTCTGAAACCAGATCAATCGAAGTTTGTTTGTTTGCTCAGATTTCACGCAAAAATCACCAGGTAGATTTCGGTTAAACTATTACAATCTTAAAGGTACTATTCCGACATAAATACTGCGGCGTGTTTCATCAAAATTGGTCTGGTAGAATTGAAAATACAGCTTGATCCCTGTTTTAGTAGCCGCCGTTACAGTACGAGAGGTCAAGTAAAAGTGGTTCTAGGCTTTTTATATGAATCTATGACTGTGTCGGGATTTAGCGGGATTTCTATGTAACGGAAAACTGACATTCACTCGGGCGGAACCGCGGGCAAAAGCTAGGTTAATATAATATCTGTTGTAATTTTCTAACTAGAACATGTAGCTCATCCTGTACACGTCTTCCAAGAAGCGAATTCACAAATCAAAGAGAATGAACGTTCTATTAACATGAACTTTAATCAATGAAGTTATGTCGGCGTCTTTACGGTTTAACTAACCGAACACATCGAAGAGCTGTGAAACAAAATGGATGCGGCATGTTGTTTCAAAAATTATATGTCTGATGTTATTAACACGATTTATGATACGATTATCGAGTACTATGAGTTTTACTAATTGAGTATTTCATATACTAATATTTCGATGTAATTAAAAGAATTTTTACAATAATAATATATTTAGTAAACACGCATGTAGCGCAGCATCCCTGATGTTAAACAATTACAATATGCCTTAATTTAGCATAAAAAAAAATAGAGAAATGTTATGAAAAAATACGAAAAACAATTTTTAATTAATAAAATATTCGTGATAAAAATATGAACATTTTATTAATTAATTAAAATTGTTAGTCGCCATTATTTTTATATTCTTTGCATCGTTTACCAATGATTCTATCAACGACAAATGCATATTGGTAAAGAAAATTATTGACTGATTAAAAATATAATATACGGTGTCCATAACAATATTGTTTGTTTAGAATGATACCTGTGAAGTCCATAAACCTCAGCTACAAACACAAAATGTTTTCACTAACATTAAGAAAAATATAAAACTACTATTTTGTTACTGAAAATAGTTGAAATTTGACAACTCTTAAAGTTAACAAATCTTAAATGTAAAAGCTTGTGCTAATACTAGTCAATCGTGTAAAACCATTCGTGGCAGCAGTAATATTGACTCTTGTAGATTGTGAAGATTTGTTCAGCCCTTGGAATTCCACTACTTGACATGAGCCTCCTCCTTAAAAAGGACGAATTTGCCATAAGCTCCGGGCTCGGGAGGAGTCTTGGAGATCGCAGTAGATTTTCATTATTTAATGATTGAAATTGTTATTCAACAGAGTAAAGTTATTGCTATCTTGGTATAAATTGGTTCCTTTCTTAGTATACCTAAATATTATCTTAATTTTGGCAATTAAAGAAAAATACTGATATAAAAAGCAAAAGTCAAAATATTTTTAGTATTTAAAAGAACAACAAATGTTTCATTCTAATCAGGCTGGTTTGAAAGCAATTTTATTATAATATCCTATACATCCAAACATTCTCTGGATGTCGCATACTGCGAAAAGACCGCCCCATGTACTCTTTATGTTTCTTGGTTTTGATGTTTGTAAAATTTTTATATTGGTGTGTAATAAAGAATACTCTGTTACATACATATACACACTTATCCCAGAATTCCATAAGGATAGGCAGTGATCACAGTTTGCCACATACTACGATCCTGACACATCTCTCTCGCCTCATCCATATCCATACACCTTTTCATACACTTTCGTCGATTAAAGGTTCTATGAACTTGACCTTTTTGAAATTAGTTGTTGATTTGATCTAGGTAAGTTTTCCCTGGGCGCCCTCTGCCGACACTTCCACTCACTGTGGCTCAGTATATTCATTTCTCACTCATCCTTTCTAAATGACAAAATCATTGGAGTATTCCTTTCTTGTCACCACATCATACTTCAATTTACACCGATCTCTTATCACGCTATTCCTCAATCGATCACTCAGGTTGACCCAACAGGTACTCCGCAAGGAATGCATTTACACCGAATTCTTTCATTCTTTTTTTGCCATACCCATGATTCACTGCCGTATATAAATGTAGGTACCAACACACCATGGTAAATAGTCAGACGAGCCTTTTCTAATTAACTGACTCCTCATTACGGTGTGCAGGGCACCATTCACATTATTACCCGCAGTCACTCTCCTTTCGATATGACTGTCACACCTTCCATTTCTTGAAATCATAGTTCCCAGGTATAAAAACTCATTTTATAAAAACTCATTTGATCCACGCTAGTACTTTCTCTAACAACTTTATATCTTGCAACAATTTCCTCTCTTTCGAAGACCAGTACTTTCGTCTTACATTAATTTTCATTCCTTTCTTCTTGTATGCCTCACTTACAAGATTTAACGTGTCTTGTAACTACTCTATTTTATTCTTGCAATTCGTAGTTCAATGTCGAGCGCGCAGCTAGTTACAAGCATGTCGCGATATTGCTGACTCAGCGTCTTCTCTTTAACTCTTCCCACTGATTGTTCCATTCGGCATTGTCTGTCAATATCTTGGCCCCCTCCCCGGCCCGCGCCTCGACGCCACCTCGCCCGTGACCGTCCACTAGTTAATTACTTTTCATTAGACAATAACCACGCCACGTCTAGGACTATACACCGTTGTGAAACGTTCAGAGTTCGTGTGTGTCGAATTTTGGATGAGTCAGCCGTTTATTAACTACCTAGTATGTAACTAAGTACGTACTAAACGTGCGCAGAAAGTTTGCCGACGGCGTGGTGACGTTATGCGCAGATAGCAGCGTTGACAAAAGAGTATAAAACATACTAATTACTAGTTTCTCCGTGTGATAGTGTTAATTACTTGACATAAGTTAATAAAATTACTTTACATAAAGTTTGCGTTGTTAACGAGACTAATTTGCGGAGCGAGGGGTGTGGTCTTTGGAAGTGGGAAGGGTGCTCATCGGCAAATACAAACAATTATTTTGGAAAATAATTTGGGAACTTTAAGAACATTATATTACTTTTCTTTAGACAATAACCACATAAGTAAAAATTTTGATTATTTTTGGGTATTTTATATATCGATTTATAAAATTATTATCTACTAGATTTTGCACGCGGCTCCGCCCGAGTGAATATCGGTAGAATCACCTTTACTTGAGCTCTTGTACCTTAACGGCTCGGCTACTAAAACAGGGATCAAGCAGTATCTTCAATTCTACTGAACTGAGTTTGATGAAACATGTCGCAATATTGAAATCGGTATAGTACCTTTAAGACTAATAGTTTCACCAAAATCTACCAGCTAGTTTTTGCGTGAAGCTCGAACAAACAAACAAACAAAAAACATCGATGGATTTGGTTTCAGATGTCGTTAATTAGATTTGAGATTTTGTTAAATATCTTTGAATTACAAAATTTGATATTTAACAATTTTATAATAGTATAGATTTAGAGTGTTTCGGCTTTTCACTTTACAGAAAATAAGCTTGTATAATCTGTACTATTGATAGTATTGAAAGTAAAAAAAAAAACATTTTTCAAAAAATTTTAGATTAATAAATGATTGGTAATTTTGATAGATTATTCCACTTTCATACAAGATTTTCCATGAATATATTATTGCTATTATAATTGTTTGAAATTTTTGAAGATGGAATTTTCTATTAAAAAAATTCAGGAAAAAAAATGACTTGTTAACTAACAATTAGGTACTAATTATGGCATTTAATACAATTCAGTTTAAAGTAACATCCTACAAGTAAATGTGTTGCTAATAACTATGATAAAATATATTATATTTGAATTTAATTTGATGCGAGTTAAAAGTTGTGGGTTCGATCCCGGTTCTGTACCACTGAGTTATTTTAAACAGATTTTCTATATTGTAGACGCCTATGTATTCCACGAAAAAGAAACACTTCATCAGAAAATCTGATTCGCACATGGATATGTGAATTCTGCTATCAATAGCCAGCGTAATTGATTAAGATCACGTAATTGATTAAGATCACGTAATTGATTAAGATCACGTGATTGGTTAAGATCACGTAATTGATTAAGGTCTAATTTACCTCCTGATTAGAGGAGGTTTGTGCACTTATAGTGGGGATGAATCCATATTCATCCCCACTATAAGGGAATACATACTGTCAGTCCATACTGGGAATGATGATAATGAGCACCTACGAGTATGCCGAGATTAATTTATTTTACTGTCTAATTTTACTTATATTCGCAATTAAATTAGATTTGATCTCGTACTTTTTTATTTATGGGTACAAAAATAAAAAATAAAAAAAATGCAAATAGTAATTTGCATAAGTGTTATTAATTATATGACCGCTATTTATATGACCGGGGTTCGATTCCCCGCCGGAAAAATACGGAATAAGGCGTGATTGTATGTATGTGTGTATGTATTATTTTTATGTCATGTAGTCATTATGCATTTAATGGTAAATAGTTACCGTTATTGATGTAGTGAATACACTTAACGGTAAGTGTTTACCGCCGTTAATATGCATCTACGGAACGTTAAAGATAGTTTAATGACCTGTTCTGATCAACCCGCGTTGCTATTCCGGATTGAATTCCATAGCCCACTATAAAGTTCTGTACATATGATGATGACTACGATGATTTACAATACTGTTACCAAAGTGGTCTATATCGATCCCCAGGGATCGACGGGGACCTGCAAGGGGTCCACGCCAACTATCAAAACCACATCTGATGTTTATAAATCTGCAAAAATTTTATATTAATTACCTACGCTTTGGGGGTCTACCCAAAAATGAAAAATATTACAAGTGGTCTACAAGACAAAAAAGTTTGAGGACCTCTGGTTTACAATAATTAACTGATAACTCTTTAGGTCAAATTGTTCCAATGAGCGGTTAATTTTTGCATTCATTGTTTCGCCACTTTGAAGCTAAAGGTTGGAGGTAAATCGTATCTTATACAACTGTAATGTGAAATAAGACATGGATCGTAATTCGAAGACCTGTCATTGAATATGATGATAAATTTAAATATGCAGAAGTTCAAATCTATATCTTAGAAATCAAAATTGCATTTGCTTTTGCATTCGAAGACAAAGAATATATAATATGCGAGGTAAGGGACCAATAAGCTTTTATTTAAATAAAACATTGAAAAAAAAAATCGTTAAGAAAGTCATCCAAAGCATTTTTTAATTCCATATAATACAACAGGCTACGTTTTCTATAATATGATACTGATAACTTAAATATTACTCTTGCTGGTCTAGGGCACTTAGTTGGCCACTTATAATTTCGAATAATTTCAAAAATATTTATAATATTTTTTTAACTATTCGAAATTATATATGATGTCTCCATGATCCTTTGTTTAACTAGCTGTATAGAGTCTTAGAATAAGTCTCTGGGGAAGGATGCGCGTGTTGTATAAATAAAAAACAAACTTGAATGACTCCTGTTTATCCCCATATAAAATATTGATTTATAAATATAAAATATTATAATGTATACATGCTTGTCGAATTTTCGCACCATAGCGCACTCGATTCTTCCCTTGTTAGTAACCTAGCAACGACGCTCGAAATTCAAAAGAGAGTGTGTGCGGCCAGAACGAGCCGCCACAAGTCAATACTTTTAAAAGTTCGGGTTTATACCGTTATTGTAAGCATTACCAAGAGAACTACGAACATAAAAAATATTAGACTCGCTCATAACACGTCAAAAATTTTGGAAAATAAATACGCTTTGTTATTAAACCTACTGTATATTACAATAATTATGTTAACTGTCCGTTTACAGTTATCGCCGGGAGTGAATGTTTAATTGCTTTATCCGTTTTTGATCTGTTGACTGAGACGTTAAGGACGGGCTGGCGCTCGAACACTTGTGTGTAGAACAATTACTTGTGTTGTGTAGAACAATAAATCGAAAGATATTAAATTATTGTACAAAATACTTGGTGTGTGACAAAAGCATAATAATATCATCTATCTCTTTCTGTGGATGCCACAAGAATCGTATAAAGGATCCACTTGTCCAAGACTCTCCCAAAAGTACAGATTAAACAAACATCCCTGTGATGAAGAAAGCTTAGATTCAGCAGTGGGGTTTTGGACTCATGCTGTCCATACGCACAGACGCTCAGACCATGTCTGACAAGGCAGACAAACTTTGCCACATATTACGATTCTAACACAAGGCCTTCGCATTCGTCCATAAATAGTACTTACTACTTGACCTTGTAAAATAAATTGCTTAGTACCAAATTATGAAGCTAAATGAAATTAAATGTTCTTAATTAATTACCAGAGATGTGATGTACAAAATATGATGAAATATATTTTGTCGGCTTAAATCTTTTCGTCAACAGGCATGTAGGTATATGTATATTTATTGAATACAAATAAATAGTCACAATTACCAATAAAAATCATCACAAAACGAAACTATTATGAATACAAACATTTATAGTAGTTACTCTACTATTATGAATACAAGCCAGTGTATAATTCAGTTCCAAGTCAATATGTATAAAGAAATTACAGTTTCAGTTGTTACAGTTAATCATATATACAAAAATATCAAGATTTAAAGTTATAACTGTAAATTAATGTCAAGAATCTTATAATAATAATAATCGAATACAGAATATGGTCTCACCCAACAACATACATTTTTTAGTCCGCCGATTTCACTCCCAACCAATTTGATGCCCTGGCCTATTATTTTACATCGCCGTAGCTTTTTCTGCTGCCTCTCCTTGTATAATAAGAAGCGAGAGAGCTTTACATGAATAATAATAAATGTCAGGATAATTCATTAATAAGGTTTAGAATTAATTTGCAACATTTAGTTAGTCGTCAAACATATAATTTAAATTAGGTAATTAATCATTGATAATAATCTGTGACTGAGTAGACACTTTTCCAGCAAATACAGTTTAAACTTGTTTTAAAAATTTTAATGCAGGTAGGTTTTTTTATATTATTGGCCGTTAGGGCCACAGTGTTGGAGTGGCGGCCACGAATTGGAAAGCGAAGCGCGGGTAGGCCTTACACAAAGTGGACTGACGACCTAGTTAGGGTTGCGGGAGGCCGCTGGATGAGGGCGGCGCAAGACCGATCTTTCTGGAAATCATTGGGGGAGGCCTATGTTCAGCAGTGGACGTCTTTGGGCTGAGATGATGATGATGATATTCATTTCGTGAGCTGATTAGGTACATAATAGATAAGTTCAGAAGTAAAACTAAAATTACAAGAGCAAATTTAATCGTATTTCCAGTGCATCGAAGCCCGTTGTTTGCATAATAATCAGCTCAGCGGTCAGTGTTTAATTGCGTTTGGGGATGAAAGTGTTTTTGTAAGAAATTTTAATGTTATTTCCATTTGTTTCGGTTGTAATCCTGCAGGAGTGTTCGTAAATACTTAGGGATTTAAGCACCAGGTTTTGATTTTTATGCTTTTACATTGTCCTGTAGAAGAGCGTACATAGCGTATGACGAGATGAGTATGTGGACATAGCGTATGGGGAAAAGAGATTAATGGATTGCCCAAAATACAGGCAATATTGTGTGTATGTATCTACTTATATATGTGTGTATACATAGATACATACACAATTGTCATATCGTATCTTATTCATAAAAATGTAGATGGCATTACAACCAGTCTTACTTGATTTATAGAAATTCAAACATGAGTATATATAACAATGCTTTCTCATCTTTAAAAGCAAAAGGATTAAAGTAAAATTTATAGTTTATATGCGCACACCGAAACCTATTTCTACAAAGTTAACCAAGTTTCATGCTTGCCGGCCGTTCTGGCTATACTCGTACACCCAGAGTCGTAACAATTAATTAAATTTCTATATATAGCCGCCTTTACCTTTACTCTAACTAAAAATACCGCTTGTTTACCATTGGAAGTAAATACTTCTTGAATATCATTTGACTACTGATATTTTGAGTTCCTACAAGCTGTTGTCCACGATTTCGATAATGTAGATGCGCTACTCGTAAAATGTTTTTTCTTCTTGTAATTGCAGGGACGCATCAATACCAATCACTATGAATACGAATGTTTAAATCGAATCGGGTTGAATCGGATGAATTGAATGAAATTTGTTACATATTTAAGATATGATCATAAATTAAAGAGCAATATTACGAGTATCTGTAGTGTACACATGATTATCAATTATATATGAGTATTAAGTTTCAATTATATAATCATCCCCACTTCATGTTTATCCCCAAAACGAAAGCACGGTCCTCCCCTAATTTGGAGGAGGGACATTATATAATAGTTTTATCTAATTTATTTATATTTTCATTTTAATAATATATGTAACTATTCTCCTGTCGATAGTATACCTAGTCTATAATGAAATCAAAGAACTTATCGTGTATAAATCATATCAAATTGTTATAAAATCTGAGTTATTGTGTGTAGTAAAAAATCAGAGTATGTAATAGAAAATCTGTTATCATGCATGTGACGTATAGATAAATAAATAAGAGTGGTGTGGCTACTCACTTTCTGGCATTAACTCAATTTTCTCTGTGAATTACCTCGACAGACGTCATAGAGAATAGACGCGCGTATGCGCATACTTACACGGCTTAAATTCTTTGTTTTATTTACAATCTGTGTCCTATACCTACCAGTCGTTAACTAAAGTCACAGCGTATGTCCCAAATACAACAGACTCATTTTTTTAATATAACACACGAGGTAAAGCACCCGTTACCAGTTTATGATGTGAATGGAGATTATTACTTATTGGGCTATACCAGCGCGATCTGAAAACTTAATTGTTCGAAAGTAGACTACTTATTATTTAAAATATTTGTACATATTAGGATGATAAATAATATTCATCATCAGCGTCATCAACGCCGCTGTTGTCCTTCAGCATTCATCATCATCATCGTCATCAGTCCGTGGAAGTCCACCGCTGGACATGGGCCATGGGCTTCCTCCTTAAAAAAGGAGCAATTTTGCCATAATCGGACGCTTGGCAGGCGTCTTGGAGATCGCAGTAAATTTCGATTTAGTTGAACAGTATAAGAGTGCTGCCCTTTATCCTGGCACATCTCTCTGCTGATTCTCATAGCATCCAGAGGAAGAGGTGGAGTGATGCTGTTATTATACCGATGCCACACAGCAACGATCACATCAGATCTGCTTGGTCCACTGCGCTACCGTATTTCATTATTTTGTTCAATAAATTAATTGTGTTAAATGAAGCTTTAAAATATTTTATGTAGCCCACAGGCCAGATACATATACACCCCTATATACGTAGACATCGCGCGAGCCCGCCTTCCAGCTCTCCCGTGAAAAATGCGAATTGCTTTTGAAGATGACCAGCCAGTCAGAAACTCATTGTTGTCCCGATAACGACATTCAGCGTTGCGATGGGCACTCGACGCCATGTCGCCGGGCGGTACTTCGCCTGTGAAATTATTATGGCTTTCGAAAACTGTTGACGTAAATAAAGGTTTATTATTCACTAGCTGTTGCCTGCGGCTTTGCCCGGGTAAATAATTTACCAACTCGGAAACCTTACCTCGACATAGTCCGAACATATTCGACATAGAAACCGGAACATATCCATAGTCTAAATCTTATTGCAGATTATAAGTAATACATGAGCGAAAACTAAGTCAAAATCCGTTTATAAATTCTTAGAAAACAAAAAAATATATTAGACTAGTATTTGCCCGCGGTCCCGACCGTATGAATGTCGGTTTTCCGCTCCATGGGAAATCCCAACATAATCATATAGACTTATATTAAAAGCCTTTGATCAACTTTTTAATTCATGTTTTTTTTTTTAATTTTTGATCCACTTCATAATAAAGGGTTTTTCAACAAGAACTTTGTTTTTCAATTGGGGCAACACCAACAAC
>WUAW01012753.1:45175-57609 GCA_017165845.1 Thaumetopoea pityocampa | reverse complement strand
ATATATATATATATATATATATATATATATATATATATATATATATATATATATATATATATATGCTGTAAGTAGCGAAAACAAAACTTTTCACTCGGGTTAAAAAAACTTAAACAAAATTTAAAAAATCATAAGTTTTTATCCAGATAAGTTACATATATTGGCGTTTTGCCAAAGGGTATTCACATATGTATCTTACCTCGTTAAAAAATTACAATTTTTCTAATTTTCGAATAGTTTTTTAGCTCAAGTGAAAAATTTTATCTAGCTACTTGTAAGTACTGTAGCAAACACGTTTTCTTCTGTCGATATCGATTCTATAAGAAGTTTCTAGATAATTATAATAGGAAATGATCGATCAACACGGCAAGGTGATTGCCGGCCAGTTGTTGTCTTTGGACACTTCGCGTGAACACTGCGGTTATGTATCCGGCGCGAGGTAGTGTTGAAGGGTGCGTTTATAAGAAAAAGAACTTGTGGTTTGGTTAATTTTATGGATGAAAGCTCTTTTGAGCAACGTTAATTTAATTTTGACCGATATATAGAAAAGGTCGTTGCTTGCGTGATGGCATGTTGGTTAAAAGCTTACCTTAGAAATATGGCGCTTCTTATTTAATTTTCACTTTAATATTATTCAGTCAGTCTGATGGGTTCAATACGCTCATAATATGAGTTTAATACAAAAACTAAATAGCCATTAGTAAAACTATATTTTGTGGACGAAGATTTATTTTATCTTTATAATATCTCTATTAATACAGTTTTTAATTTATCTAAGTGCTCTTATTTTAGCAGAGAGGGCCCAAATTCACAAAAACTGATATAGTGCTTATATATGTAACTATGTAGTTCAGAAAATAAATAACATATGAAGTAAATGATTAAAATGTAATAATTACAATAAAACCAACAAATACCTGTTAGATCAGAGGTTCCCAGACTTTTTTCTCATAGACCATTTTTAAAATTTAGCTGGTTCCGGTGAACCCCCTGCAGCTACATTTCTACCATATTCCCAAAACTCGACAAAAATGTGAAGATTAGTAGGAAATTTGCGTACGCTAACGTAGACCCCCGTTGAGTCTCCCGTGGACCCCTAGGGGTCCACCGGTTATACTTTAAGAATTAAGGTGCTAGATGAAGAATTTTCAATGAAACGTCAAAATCAGATATCTCAAAAGTAACTCGAGATTAAGTTAGAGCAGTTTTGTTAAATTCCATATAATTTACCCTGTAATCGATGTTCCAATTTGATTAGTCCACTTAATAATATACTAACTGCAGTGATAGCTCAGTCATATGACCATGAATGCCAAAGTCTTATACTTCGAGTTTGACTCCAAACTACCTCTGACTTTTTCGAAATCAAAAATTTAATAATTAATTATCTCTCGATTCAAATTGCGAAGGAAAACATCGTGATTAAACCTAAATGCCTGAGGGATTTTCTCGAAACTGCCATCTGCAAACCAGCTGTAAGCCGGCGTAGTGGACTACAGCCTAATCCATTTCATTGTAACAGGAGGCCTGTGCTCTGTAATGTCCTTGTAATTAGATTGATGATAACGCTGATACCAAAACTGCTAGTAGTTCAAGAATATACTTACTACTGTTTGTCTACTGTTTGCTGTGTGCCAATGGCATAATGATAGCATCACTTGGTATCTTTAAGTGGAAGCCGTGAAATCAAACTAAGAAATATACCAAGATTATGCGCAGCAGTTATCCTATGATTCAACTAACATTTATTGCGATTTCCAAGACGCCTGTGCCATATAGACACTTATATGCCCAACAGGGTACTCATGATTAGGCGGATGACGATGAGCTTTATGAAATATCTATCATATCTTCGCTAGCTAGAACCCAAGTTTTTTAAGAAACGATTTCAATATTTGATGTGCCTTTTTAATGCAATTTTTTCTTTCGTATAATATCATATTTATCATCACTTACATATATCATTTCATCATGGCATAAAGATCATACATTAATGTCACTGTTATCGTCATTTAAAGTCAATTTAATTTAATTCTTCTTCATTTTAAATAAATGTAATTCTTCAGTTTTTTTTTTACTAAAGAAATAAGACTGCAGACGGACTGACGGACGGTAAGACGGTAGACTAATTGCCCGTCAGTCGAATGTGACCGCGATGGCAAACGCAGTCGCGTGACTAAATTTTGCGGTTACGAACGTTGCCACATAGAAGTATTGAAACTGAGGAATACTTAATTTGAACGTAATATTTTTCTGTATCTTTTAAGACAAGTTGTTGATAAAAACTCATAGTCTTATCAGTTCTATCATTAATATCATTATATCAAGCTGGACGTGTCCATGACGGCTCGATTATTAGTATATACAGCTTTTTTGGTGCAGACAAAGTAGTGCATAGGAACGTGTCAAGAATCCTATTGACTAACAAGAATCCTATTGATTAAAAATCTGCAAACCACGAGTAACCTTGCTCTTTCAAGGAATTCATGTATTATGGACACTTTTCACATACATTGATCTAGTCCCAAATTAGGATTCCCATGTCTTGGACACTACACAACCATATACTTCATCTCCAGTCTGTATTCATCCCAGTATGGGCACAGTAACAGGGTAGGTAGTCCCTGTAGTAACAGGGGCACGAACCTACCCTGATCAAGAGGTGTATTAGGCCATAGTCTAACACGCTGGCCNAGTTTGACTCCAAACTACCTCTGACTTTTTCGAAATCAAAAATTTAATAATTAATTATCTCTCGATTCAAACTGCGAAGGAAAACATCGTGATTAAACCTAAATGCCTGAGGGATTTTCTCGAAACTGCCATCTGCAAACCAGCTGTAAGCCGGCGTAGTGGACTACAGCCTAATCCATTTCATTGTAACAGGAGGCCCGTGCTCTGTAATGTCCTTGTAATTAGATTGATGATAACGCTGATACCAAAACTGCTAGTAGTTCAAGAATATACTTACTACTGTTTGTCTACTGTTTGCTGTGTGCCAATGGCATAATGATAGCATCACTCGGTATCTTTAAGTGGAAGCCGTGAAATCAAACTAAGAAATATACCAAGATTATGCGCAGCAGTTATCCTATGATTCAACTAACATTTATTGCGATTTCCAAGACGCCTGTGCCATATAGACACTTATATGCCCAACAGGGTACTCATGATTAGGCGGATGACGATGAGCTTTTTGAAATATCTATCATATCTTCGCTAGCTAGAACCCAAGTTTTTTAAGAAACGATCACAATATTTGACGTGCCTTTTTGATGCAATTTTTTCTTTCGTATAATATCATATTTATCATCACTTATATTATTTCATCATGGCATAAAGATCATACATTAATGTCACTGTTATCGTCATTTAAAGTCAATTTAATTTAATTCTTCTTCATTTTAAATAAATGTAATTCTTCAGTTTTTTTTTACTAAAGAAATAAGACTGCAGACGGACTGACGGACGGTAAGACGGTAGACTAATTGCCCGTCAGTCGAATGTGACCGCGATGGCAAACGCAATCGCGTGACTAAATTTTGCGGTTACGAACGTTGCCACATAGAAGTATTGAAACTGAGGAATACTTAATTTGAACGTAATATTTTTCTGTATCTTTTAAGACAAGTTGTTGATAAAAACTCATAGTCTTATCAGTTCCATCATTAATATCATTATATCAAGCTGAACGTGTCCATGACGGCTCGATTATTAGTATATACAGCTTTTTTGGTGCAGACAAAGTAGTACATAGGAACGTGTCAAGAATCCTATTGACTAACAAGAATCCTATTGACTAAAAATCTGCAGACCACGAGTAACCTTGCTCTTTGAGGAATTCATGTATTATGGACACTACACAACCATATAGTTCATCTCCAGTGTGTATTCATCCCAGTATGGGCACAGTAACAGGGTAGGTAGTCCCTGTAGTAACAGGGGCACGAACCTACCCTGATCAAGAGGTGTATTAGGTCATAGTCTAACACGCTGGCTTAGTGCGGATTGGTAAACTTCACACACCCATACGGGTATGCAGGTTTCCTCAAGGAGTTTTCCTTAAATACAGTACATTGGTGTCTATAATGTAGACCGTACATGAATTAGAAATAACTCAGTGGTACGGGAACGGGATAGAACCCGCGACCTTTCGATCGTGAGTCGTATCTACAACCACTACACCACCAATTCAACTTAATGATATACTTACTTATATATAAATACCAAAACGTATATAGGTGAGCATCCATGACTCGGGTATAAGCTTTCCTGCTTATCGCACAAAGTTTTTTCCTACTAGGATTCGAACCTGGGATCAATTGGCCCAAAAAGCAGTGTCAATACCACTAAACCGATTAGTCGTTAAATAATTTTCAATTTGAAAGACTACGTTGTCTCTCTGTTGCAGAGAGGTCTCCTATCAGTTCATANAGTCGTATCTACAACCACTACACCACCAATTCAACTTAATGATATACTTACTTATATATAAATACCAAAACATATATAGATAAGCATCCATGACTCAGGTATAAGCTTTCGTGCTTATCGCACAAAGTTTTTTCCTACTAGGATTCGAACCTGGGATCAATTGGCCCAAAAAGCAGTGTCAATGCCACTAAACCGATTAGTCGTTAGATAATTTTCAATTTGAAAGATTACGTCGTCTCTCTTTGCAGAGAGGTCTCCTATCAGTTCATCCATGGTTCTTTATTTAGTGTTCTATTGAAAAAAAAGAAAGAAATAAAACACATTTATTCCAGATATGCATAACAACTGGAACTAACAAAAGAGGAAAACGAATAAAATATACAAAATAAAGTATGCAAAGTGGATTGGTTTACAATCGCAATATTCTGTCCGAAAAGGTTTGCCTGTCTGTTGCTGTTAGTCATTAGAAATTTCCAAAATTGTTACGCTATCGCCTCTTGGTTTTTCTACCTAAGAAATATCGGGACCTGCTCTGTGTTACCCGTCACTTGTGAGACTCTCGGGTGACATATAAAAGGTCTAAAGCAGAGGATCCCAGACATTTTTTTCTCATAGACCACTTTCAATATTTAGCTGGTTCCGGTGGAGCCCCTGCAGCTACATTTCTACAATATTCCCAAAACTCGACAAAAAATCTAACTATGGAAATTTGCGTACGCCAACGTAGACCCCTGTCGAGTCTCCCGTGGATCCCTGGGGTCTACTTGGACAATTTTAGGAAGTAAGGGTCTAAAGCATTGATACCCAAAGTGGTCAATATCAACCCCCAGGAGTTGACGAAAACCTGCAAGGGGTCCATGCCAGCTGGAAAAAACACATTTGAAATTTATAAATTAGCAGTATTAGCTAGCTAGGGGGGCTATCTAAGACCAAAAAACATGGTCAGTGGTCTACAAGACCTAAGAGTTTGGAGATCTCTGGTCTAAAGTAATCTAAGTCTGTTCTAATTTGATAGTTGCAGTAGTAATGTCATTTAGAATAATGTGCTCTATGCTGTTTTGAATTCCTTTTTTTCAGATTCATATTCTTTATTGAGAACATAGGTAATTAGAATATATTCAAATTAACACAGCTAGCAATATTTAGTCAAATTGGAATGTTATCGTTATTATAATATATATTAACAGCAGTTCTCTAGCAAATTCAGAGCTTGAATCAGACTATTCCTAAATTCATTAATAAGACAGACTAAATGTACCTTAGCTTTCTCACTCTAGTAAAAACTAATACCATACGTGTTAATTTTATCAAGGTATGCAATTGCACATATAACATGCGTGTGCTTATACTAAACATTTCAAACGATAGCATAATTCATTCCGTACATTTCTCGTCGCTCATAAATTGTGCAACTATTTTGATAACACGGCAAATTTAAATTTATGCGCGCGGCATGCATTTTATACGTGTAAAGGTGCGCTTCGGGCAAAAAAACATGAAGTATGGCGCACAATCTCACGTGATCTTCCCGGGTATGCCTCCACGCATCTGGTAATGCAAGTTTTTGAACGTTGATTGAAATTCTTTCTAAGAAGTAGTTGCGTAGACTAGTCTCAACAGGTTCGCAATATCAGTAATTAATTTGTATATTATCAAATTGGTCCCTAAACAAAAAAGAAAATTGTTTACAAGATCTGTAAAATAATTGGTTTCTTTTTAATACCTTTAGGAGCAGTTATGGTGGCATTGGGCAAACTAGATTCGATTGGGAATAGGTTATGGGATTAAATCTCGTATCGGTACCACTGAGATTTTTAAACTTATGTACGGTCTATATTGTTAACACCATGCGTTCCTCCAAACCTACAAAGGTGTTTAAAGTTTATTGACCTGCACGGGACTAAGACAATAGATCAATAGTTATCCTAAAATATTGAGATCCATCTTTAGTAATAGAAACATTGTAAATATCAATATATAAACGCTTATATCTATACATATATAAACTTATAAACACTTCACTCATTAACATTAAATACCCAAACAACAATTACGGTGTTTTGGATACCTCATAGTTCAAACCCAAAAATGTTTTCAAAGGCGATGTACATTTTTGTCTTTGTAATCACCTGACAGGTCACACAAATAGGCTACAACCAGATTAACAAGTGTTGCCCAAAACTAAGTCTTGGTTTTGTAAGCAAGACTGGCAGGAAGATAAATACGATGCCCAGAATAATACCGAAATAGGCTATGAAGCATTATCATCATATAACGTATAAGTTTTAACTAGTTCTATATAAACACTGAAGAGATAAATTGTCACTTGCTAAGAACAGAACCTAGTTCGATAAGCAGTGATCAGGTCTCGCGAGTGTAAGTCTGCGTATGTAAGAAGCATACCAATACTAAAACCTGATTTACTGATGCAAAACAGAGACTGGATTAGTCTCGTTTCGGTCTCAGTTAGGTAACACTGCTAAATTCTGATTTACTGGTTCACGACCGAGACTGACTGAGTCTCGTTTCGCTCTTACACAGGCAACTCTAGTAAAACCTGATTTACTGGTGGAAGACCAAAACCGGATGAATTTCGTTTCGGTTTGCGTAGGCAACACTAATAAAACCTGACTTACTGGTAGAAGACCGAGAATGGGTAAATTTCGCGTCGGTCTTGCATAGGCAACCTTAGTAAAATCTGATTCATTCGTATAAAACCAAAACTGGGTGAGTCTCGTTTCTCTTGGTGCAAGACCAAGACTGGGTGAGACTCACCTAGTGTTGCGTGGATCTTGAATACTAAGATTGATAGCTAATATTTTAGNAAGAAGCATACCAATACTAAAACCTGATTTACTGATGCAAAACAGAGACTGGATTAGTCTCGTTTCGGTCTTAGTTAGGTAACACTGCGTGAACCAGTAAATTCTGATTTACTGGTTCACGACCGAGACTGACTGAGTCTCGTTTCGCTCTTACACAGGCAACTCTAGTAAAACCTGATTTACTGGTGGAAGACCAAAACTGGATGAATTTCGTTTCGGTTTGCGTAGGCAACACTAATAAAACCTGACTTACTGACAGAAGACCGAGAATGGGTAAATTTCGCGTCGGTCTTGCATAGGCAACCTTAGTAAAATCGGATTCATTCGTATAAAACCAAAACTGGGTGAGTCTCGTTTCTCTTGGTGCAAGACCAAGACTGGGTGAGACTCACCTAGTGTTGCGTGGATCTTGAATACTAAGATTGATAGCTAATATTTTAATGTACCTAGGGTACTTCATTATGAATTTGATGGCGATCAGTAAGTACTCCGTAACGAAACATGCAACAAATATGATGCATTGGCACGATCGGCGATGATAAATGAAGCGTTAAAATGTTAAAAACACCATATTTACAATCAAAAAGCGTTTTAAGCAGTCAAACAAACGAATTCATACCTTATTCCATGGTTGTTAGAGTTATTTGAATAATACAAAATTTTGAGTCGCAAATAGTTATTGGTTCAGGTTTTGCTATCGCAATCAGTACTGAAGGAAAATCAATGAGAGCTCATATTGTTGATTACTCGACTATTCGAAATGAATGATCGAGCATTTCAATTGACATATTGCTTTGACAGAATTGAATATAAAAGCGAAAATATAGCAGATGTTAATAAATAATGAGTGTCGTAATTAATTTACAGATATTTACACCTTGTCAATTAAATAATTTATATCTTTTAAACAGAGAAACAAGTTCGTAAATTTAAGAACAGATATATGATACAAATTCATTATATAAAAAAGATTTATCTGATTATATTTATATTTCCTGCGTCAAAGTATAATAACTTGATTCACAAATATAGACTGCTTATTCTTTGTGGAATATAAACGTACGTTTATATACGAACGGGACATATACATATAGATATATAAAATATCAGGAGTGGATTTATTTAAGACGTTTCCCAGAGCAAGGCGTCGTATTAGTATAATATTCAATGCCTATCTAATCCTTATATAAAAAAAATCAAATAAAAAATGTACATTACATTTCTTCAATATGTTGTAGCGGACGTACACCTTTGCAGAGGACCCCCGTATAATTACAAGGATGGATTCGTATTTTACTTTTTTTTTAATTTTTAGCAAAGACAGTGTTCAATATATAAATACATAAAAACAATTCAATATATAAAAACAGTATGTCAAAATACATATAAATAGATGTTTATATTCATATAAATTATTTAACCATTAACACATATATTAATAGCTCATCGTGCTGGGAAAGGGCTTTACAATTTTTTTTGAGATTTTTTGGCCGTAGTAAATATGCCCTTACAAAATACCTACACTTCACAAGGTACGCCCATTTTATGTTCTACGTGCTAGCAATGGCCTCGCACATAAAACCAACTTGCTGTACGACCTCCCACAATGAATTTAAATGTGTAATTAAAATAGAACGAGTTAGGCCTAGACGAACTGATGAAATATTCTAATCAGTCGTTAGACATTGTAAAAACCGCGGTGGCTAGCGATGGGTGATGGGTGATGGACGATAAGGCCTGAGTCACACGGGCGCAGGGCACAAACGAGCGACGGTGAGCCCGCACACAGCGCCTGCGCGCTCTGCATGATAAAGGATGCAATTTGGAGAAGGAATGGTAGCGTCCCGAGATACTTCGTGAGATTTCGGACAAACTGGGATAATCGTTTAGCAGTCGCGTTTATAATTTTGACTGCAGATATAAACTAATTTATATATTTTGACGCTAAATATGGTGTAAATGAGCTTTTTATAAGTAATAATATGTGTATCACTGACTTAATAGCGTTGCTCCATATCCACCTGTGGATGCTATCAGAACCGGCTAAGGGATGCAACAAGATAATGGGCAGCAGCGTTATTCTGTTATTCAATCCAATCTATTGCGATTATGGCAAATTCCTCCTTTTCAAGGAGACTGTAGACTTGAATTTATTATTTTTTTCCTTATTTTAAAATCTTATGCGTATTCGGTCCCATAATGAACTGGCCTGATATAGTTCTACGCGACTTGTTGATACATTTTTCGTGTAATTTATATACGAACACGCATCGACATGAAAAGCGTAGTCTCAGTTTAGCAGTGGTTTGGACAATAAGAGTAGCGTATTTCTTCAAAATGTCGAAAATTGAGTATCGAAGCGTCATAAAGTTTCTGTTTAAAGAAGACTTATCCCCCACCACACTATTTAAGGAGTCGGCCTCCTCTTATAGCACTGTGAAAAATTTGGTGAAAGGGTTTCGCCTCGAGAGAGAAACCGTCGTAGACATCGCCATGACGGTCGACCCGTGGAAGTGCTCACTCCCGAAATTATTGCTCTAATCGAAGAGGAGGTTTTAAGTGACCGCCATTTGAAGATTAGAACATATGAAAAAAGTCCGTGCAAGATGAGTTCCAAAATTTCTTTCAGCGCTTCAGAGACAGAGAGTGCGCTGTGCTTCCGAGTTTATGGATTTTTATGGAGAAAACCCAAAGAATGTGATCGAGCAACTAGTGACTTCTGATGACTATAATCACTATGACTATGATCTTGTATTATGATCCAGAAAGCAAGCGCGAATCAATGGAATGGCATTATAAGGGTGAAAAGCCACCCAAAAAGTAAAAGTTGCAACATCCACCAAAAAACTCATGCGCACAATCTTTTGGGATTACTAAGGTGTTTTGATGGTGGATTTTAAAGAACGCAATACAGTCGTAAATGGCGAATATTATGCTTCATTAATATATAAATTGCGAGACATAATAAAAAAGAAGCGCAGAGGCAAACTGTCTAAAGGCATCCTGTTGCTTCACGACAACGGCCCAGTTCACACTGCCGGTGATTCTAAGGATGCAGTTCGTCAATGCGGGTTCACGGAACTGGAACAAGGTTAATAGGAACGTATTACTAAGCCCTTGTTTACCATGAATTAATGGTATGAGAAATACAAGTACTTTGCTCTTCTTTATCAAGTACTTTTGGCTGAGCTGTCTTACTCATACCGTCTTCATTCGGTGCTCTTCTCATGATTTTGTTCCATAGTTCACTAGTTTCTTCAAAATTACTTCACTTTGATGACAATATTTATTTAGTATATCCAATAATATTGATAACTGGTCAGTACAGTAAGCAGTGATCCTGTTGTCTGTACAGATGGGTCCCGGATTCAAACCAGCAGGGACAAACTTTGTATGAAGAGCACAAATGTTTGTATTATTTATGAATCGTATTATATTTATCTATATAATTATGTATGTTTTTGTCTAGTATCGCAGATACAGGGGATTTTAATTTGGAACTAGATCAATTTTGTATGAAACTTGTCCGTATTATTATTATTATTATTGAACGAAATTGTATATTTGCAGCCTGTTTATATTGATTCTAGCCATGGTCAAATAGAAACCCTATAAAAAATTCTACGAGACTACTGCAAGCCCTAAGGTAATTTTCTAAATGGATTAGACACCTATGAACAAAAATCACCAAGTAGCAGGGTACCTCTACATATCAGAAGGCGAGTCTGGCTCATCAGACTTCTACTACATAAATTGATATTTATTTAGATCCAATTTATGGAGAAAGCAATTTATAGGTAAAATAACAGTGTGTCCGTTGCCATTCTCATTGACAGCCTCTCAGGAATCTTCCTAAGTTTTTGGTAACCTATTATCAACTATATCAAGGGAGTTCCTTAAGTAATATATGTAACGTGTTTAGCGGCGTTGTGGTTTGCCACCCGAGACGTCTCATTGCCCGCGGAGGCGAAATGTGGGCTGCGGTTAGCCACTTTGCTACATCAAACGATCGTAGCAGGTGAAAGGAAGCGGCCTCTGCCTACCCCAATGGGAAAGAGGCGTGACTGTATGTATGTATGTAGTACGTACTATGGTCTCTGCCTATCCTTATGGGATATCGGCGTGAGTGTATGTATGTATGTATGTGTTTCATTTAAATAGTTCCGACATTGGCGTCTCACGTATCGAAACCAAACGAAACGTAAACGTCGTTCGGCCAGCAAGGACACCACTCGCAACCTACTTCATGGTACTTCACATACTTCATGTTACTTCATGGTAGTTCACTCGCGAATGAATGAAGGATTATTGTCAATGAGATTGGCGAGATCACTTGTCGTAGCCTACCGCGTTCATTACCTACCGTTATATTGATTTTATACTTTATGATAATAGTTTCATTGATTTTATTGCTTAGACGCAACAAATAGGTGTCTGGATCAAGCGTTTAACATACATTTTTTAAATACGAGTATGTTATATAAGGGATATAAAAGCAAAGACGACACTGTCCATGCAGTATACTCATAAACGTATATTTAGTTTTTATATAAACGTATATTTAGTTACTTTTGGGGTTTCCTTACAAATCTCTCCATCGGCCATCTTAGTATTCGTGATTTTAGCGTAACGTGATTGGTATTGATATGGACAGTGTCAATGTTACTCCTAAATGTCATGGTAGTATTTTAAAAAATGAACAGTGGCGCGTTTGTTTTTATACACCTTATATAAGAACTCTGCAAATTGTATCATTCTAGAACAATCTGTTTAAACTGTGCCTTGTCAAATAGTATTAAGTAGAAGATGTATTCCTGCCTCCAATCAATCCTTTCCTTTCCCTTCCGGTCCTTATCCCGATTCCCCTTGATTCTAAATCTCAAGAGTGCTCTCCTTGATTGTCATAAGCTGGGAATCAGTGTGATTCTGGCATGGATCCCTGGCCATACAGTTATCCCTGGCAATGAATCTGCTGATTCCTGTGCTAAATCTGCTACACAGATTGGTACCCGAGAGCACTATAAATCCTATCCCAATGACCTGCTTGCCTAAACGCAGTTTGAGAAATCATGGAAAGAGCAGTAGAATTCCTCTGAATCGGTAAAAGGAAGACACTATACTGATATTCAACCCGACACTCCCTGCTCTCGCTGGTTTTTCAAGTTCCGTAAGGCT